>BRZM01000033.1:5149625-5334827 GCA_033238685.1 Lates japonicus | reverse complement strand
CAATTTTACACTTGATGCCTCTCTGTTTCCAGGGTCTACACTCTGATCCATGTGGTGTCCTATCGCAGCACAGAGAAAGACTACAAACAGAGAGACGATGTGAGTAACAGCACTCAAGACATGCACACGTATATATACACATAAAACTGCAGGGAACTGGAATCCTTGTCAGGTACAAGACCTTGCAGAGGCTTGATTATATTACGGCACTATGTTGCTTGGGCCCCTCGACATAACATTGTTAAAGAAGATGAGCCAAATTGCCAGGTGACTTGTCATCAGGAAAACACAGAGAGTAAGGCACAAAAGTAAATTTCACTACCAATTACTAAAACATGACAGCTACCTCAGACACCCAGATATTAACACGCTGCATCAAAATGGCTTTCATGTCAACAACTGCAGTAGATCCTAAAACTTACTCAAACTAGGACTGACTGTGAAAAGTGCCCCTGAGCAGACAGACAGAGCCTCACGTACAGTATGGTGTCCTTGCAATAGAATATGCATTTAAATGTGATTTTAATATAGGTGATGGTGCAGAAGAAGTTCAGTTACATTTAATCATTACAAAAAAATGTAGAAATAAAATAATAGCTGTATAATAAAGTTTGGGCATGTTGCATAGTTGCAAACAAAGTAGAGATCTTGATTAGCACCACAATGATTAACTAGTAAACTCTGGCAGGGTGCCATCTTAAAATTAAAGGAACAGCAAGAGCCTGCACACAGGCTCCTCACCAACACATAACAGCAGACCGCCTGTACATGCAGTACTCCTTAACAAGGGTAGTTAATAAAGCAAATTACTCATTATACGGCACAACTTCTTTTTTTTTTTTTAATGATGACCATCCAGCAAGCAACTACCAGACGTCTGCATGGGCTGGCTAAAAACAGTAACAAATCACAGCCTGTCAGGTGTTTTGACAACCAGAACGTAAAAAAAAAATTAAATGGAAATTGTTCCAAGCTCCAGCAGCGTCTGCCCAAGCTGTTGGGTGAATTTGGACAAACTTTATAAAAACCTGACAATCAAATCAAACTCAGGCATTACAAAAACTAAAACTTCATCGGCTAGCCTACTGCATGCACAGCAGTACAACTGTGTCCTGACAGACAGCCACAGCTGGTGAACTGCCATGAGGAAAGCCACAGAGCGAGCAGGTGAAAGGGGTGTGTCTGACTCACCTACTGGTGTCAGGAGAAGACCGCTGCCCTCCGTGGTGGCAAAACGCTGAGATGTGCTAACCACGTCGCATATTTCCCCACTGTGCTTCTTATTTTGTATGTTGAGCGTCAAAGTTTTTGTTTTCATGTGTCCGATCTCTGTATTTATCCAGGCGCAGGTGCAGTACCTCGGCCTCCCGCCAGTCCGTCATTATAAGCCAACGTTAGGTTGGTGGTCTCGCACAAGCATGTAGCTGTTAACATTCGCGCTCCGGCAATACTTGCAAATTAAACAGTTTATTTTATTTGCATGGCCAAGCTTTCCAGGGTTTAAGTGGAGTATAAAAGGCCACAGTGGCTTCCCTTCGCCATTTTTCCTGAGTCCTGACTGCACCGTTTTTCAGTGTTCTGAGGTTGAAGTTACTCATCAAAGACATGCCGACTGCACCTGCGTCTCTTTCTCGGACGCCACACCGTTATGGTGCAATACCACCTGTCACTACACAGGGGGCGCTGTTTCACTAATACATGTAACGCAATGAAAACTTGAGAACAGTCTGACTTTAGTGAATGACATTCAAAATAATAAATTTAAAAAAGATTAAGAATGATAGATTGCTATCACAATAAGAAATTACATAGTCACTGCAGCCAAGTCACCTAAATCACAAAACAAACAGTTAAAGGACACTCCACAAAAATGTGGGTAAGAAATGAAACAGGAAAAACTTGGATGGTCATATATTCAAATCTTTAACCAGAAACTGAAAATAGGACACTCTAAACATAAACAATGGCAGTACCTGGTTATACATTTTGTGATGAATAAAAAAGTTTGATGTTTTTAATAGAATTCTAATAGTAGCATGACTACACCTTGATTCTCCAGGCTTCTGGCTCAAACTGGGTCACTTGAATTCAATTGATGGCTCTTGACTGTTGACAACCTATGACTGACACTGAGCTGTCATTTATGTACATCAAAATAAGTTATTTATTCCTTGCCATGTGTTAGCTACTTTTCATCCACAGTTCCTGGGAAGGTTGACAAAACAGATACCACAGATGTGCCCTGCTCAACACAGTGTAAGCCAGGTTAGATGAAGTTATGAACAAGGGCAGATGAAGGATAGCCATAGTTTTCACTTAGACAACCTCAGACCTTATACTTCAATTACCTGAATTTGTGCTGATTAGAACACACTAAATGCAACAAACACAGCCCCAGAAAAATTGTTTCATTTACTTGTCACTGCAGCTCATGAGGTCTTTTGTTTGTGTGTGTTTCTGTCATCTAGGAAAATGATGATGAGGGCTTGACTGTGCAGAACCACTTTGCTAATGGACTTGTCATTACCAGTGATGACCTGTAGTCATTAACAGCTAACTGTAACCAATAAAACCCAACAACCAGCACACAATGGCCTCTCATTGTTAGGATGTGAGGTCAGGTTTTTACACAAAAATATCTCAGGTAGGATTGTTTTTAATGATCCAGTGTTTTATTTGAATATTTTTGCTTGCTGTTTTTCTTGTATTTATTCTATTTAGAAGAATGTTTGAATGCATCAAAAGAGGAGGAAGGATATATATGGATATATGTTGTCAAGATTGAACATCCCATTGTAAAATAACGTAGGGTTGAAAATAAAACAATAAAACACATAATCAGTCAGAAAGGTAACAGAAGAATCAGCTGGATCTGTTGATTGTTTTTGGGGTTTTTTTTCCTCTTTGTTTTGTTTCTTGCACGTCCGCATCAATATCAGCTGTATGAGCTGGATGCCGATTGATACAAATAATGTACAGAGCTCCTGGTCAATTTGGGTTAAAGAATGAACATTCGAATGTGTTACTCCCTGGAAACAGTGCCAGTCCTTCAAAGATTTTTAAATGCGATATTTGCACATGAAATATTGTGAGAAAAATCTTAACTCTCATATATTTTTACACTCTAAATGCTTTCAAGTGTGTTGCCTTTTTAACATTGTGTTAAGGATGGTATCAGTGCAATTACATATACCAACTGTTAAAATGCACTTTAAAGGGAGAGAATTTTCTTGGAAACATTTAGGTAAACTGCCTGGAAATCTACTGAACTGAATAAAATAAATGTATGGACAATCTCATTGTGTCATAAATGAACAACATAACTGCACATCATGTCCGAACTGAAGCCTTTTTTGTATAGAAGTAGCAAAGTTGTCTTTAATTATGTGTAAATTGATCTTTCATGGTCTGACTTATACTCATCTTCACATCCTTTTCATGCTCACTACATGAGTAAAAAGAATATTTTATGTCCTTTGACTGGATACAAAACAAAGATTTTTCTTATGATTTTCTTTTTAATTATCTGTCTGGGGTGTACCCTGCCTCTCACCCAGTTAGCACTTTATTCTGATTCTTATTTCAGGTTACCACTTTACCTTCGGCGGGTTGGGCCAGTTTCAATGCATCAGTTAAGCTCAGTAGTTAGTAAATGTTGTCCACGTTGTCCTGCCAACAAGATTACTGTAAACTGTCATCACTCTGTGTGTTTTTTCCCTCAAGCACGTTAGTGCCCAGGCTATGCTTCTCTCTCTCTCTCTCTCTCTCTCTCTTTCTTCTTACTGCAGGTGTCTGTCTCCTGCTGGTCCCATGGTCCAGCTCAATGGATGTTGTTACATTTCAAAAATGCATTAGTGTTAGTGGTACTGTTATTGCTATTAATGTTTCACTGTTCTGTCATTATTATTCCTATAGCTATCATTACTATTATTATTATTACTATTACTTACATCTGGACATAGACCATGTATTTTGCAATGTTATTTTTCCCTTATCCCCCCCCACCCCTACCCCCCTCTGTCTAAACCCAACTGGTTGAGGCAGATTCTGCTCGAGGTTTCTGCCTCTTAAAAGGAAGTTTTTCCTTGCCACTGTCGCCTAGTGCTTGCTCACGGTGGGATCTGTTGGGTCTCTCTTTGTAAATTTAATAAGATGAAGAGTACAGTCTGGACCTGCTCTATATGTACAGTGCCTCGAGATAACTTCTGTTGTGAATTGGCGCTATATAAATAAAATTGTCTTGACTTGACTTGTGTCAGTTGGGATTGGCTCCAGCCCCTGTGATACTTAAAAATAAAGAATAATATTGATAATGGACAAATGTTGAAAAAATATATATCAATACAGGAAGTGAACTACCTTATTTATAAGGGATATGCAGACCTTATATATGTAGTCAGTATTTTTTCTGGTGTGTGTATGGGGTGGTAAGTGAACAAGTTTTGACCACTGTGCACAAAAAATACTGTACCCCTGCATGAAGTAGTATGGGGGTAAAGTGGGATTTAGTGAGGCAGATAAGGGAAGAGGGCTTATCGTAGTGTGACTTCCAAAAAACTTATTTGCGTTCTGTGCCGTAATTTCTCTTCAGTACAGTGTACTCTCTACTGGCAGTCCCATCTTGACATCATAACATTTTAACTATATTGTTGGTGATCCATGTATGTTCTTTAAGGTTAGCTAACTGTATAAGGCTCCCTAAAGCAGTAACATTGAAATTTATACTTCAAAATGCTGTACGTGTATATGCTAATTTCACACCCCTTTAAAAAGAAATAAGACAGCCTGAGTTGACCTTTTTTAATGAATAAGTCATTTCATTCAAATGAATGGAAGCAGTAGACACAGTTATTAAATACAGGCAATTGCAAAGCAATCATCCAATATATTTTTGGGGAGAGAGGTTTCAAATGATGGTAAAGTATCAACCTGACACTGAGCACAGCTATTAAGTTTAAAACCCATTTAATCACTGTGTTCTGTGGGGGCAGAGCAGAAATACAGTGCCTCCCACATGACAGTTTTGGACAAAGGCTCACGTCTGATTGCTGCCACTGTTCCCCAAACACCCAGTATTAAGAAAAAGTAACATTTTTCCAAGACTCAATGGATGACTTGTTCAAACTTTCGTTTCGTGCCGTCAAAGGCAAAACTTTTACTACAGCCGGTGATTTTCGATCCCTTGCCATTCAAGACATGGCAAGTGAATTATGTACTGATTCATGCAGTGAACTGGTCAGAACATGTCATTTCTTGAGTTTTGTCAAATGTGTCACCTAGAAGAAACATCAGGCATTATAAAATGGCTGCCAGTAGTACTGTGTTAATGTGCTGTACACAGAGAATCTGATCTTAACTTGGATACTACAGATAACACGTTTTCTTTATATTTGAAGATCTGTAATTTAATGTACTGTGTATTAATTAGGGCGATTTCCACCAGCCATAATCAAGCCAGCTCACTGACAGCCAATAAAAACCACTGCCAGCCCAGACGAGTGACAGTCAGTCTTATCAGTCCACCGGTTGGTTACTTCAGTAATCAAAAGCTTGACTGAAGCTGCGTTTATGTCCTCCTCTGTTGTTGCCAAAGCCACCACCACCGCTCCGGAACCCGTTACCACGACCACCATTTCCCCCAAAACTGCGTCCCCTTCCACCTCTGAACCCTCCTCTTCTGTCACCGCGGTTACCGCTGCCAAAGCCTCTGTCACCACGGTTATTGAACTGCTTCTCCTCCAGCTCTGGGAGCTCTGTTGCTGCAGTCAGTTGCCAACGGCGACCGTCCTTCCAGTTCTCCTGTTGAGGGTTCAAGGGAGATGAAAAGGATGTCAACTAAAACAAGAAACATTGTATATGTAAAATATTTATGCGTCTTCTTAAAGACACTGGAGACAGTCAACCACACATGTTGAACAGGTGGAATTTTCATCTCACCTGAATCTCCTTGACTTTGTCAGCTGGAACATCAAAACAAACTCCCTGTTAGAAACACAATAAGGGTGAGATGGTGAGTGTTTCTGTCCCACTTTGCTTCTCAGAGGAGTCAGTCTATGAACCTGCTGCGTTCTCAGAATTAGTGTCACAACAAGTATGGTCACACCTACAGAAACATTTAGTTTCTTGCAAACAGATGGTTTAGTGTTTACTTGCTGTGGATAATTAGCTCTGTTTATTGTAGTGGTTGAAGCAGCTGAATTCACATATAAACTGAAAAATACAGTTTTATAAGAATACATTTCATAGGCTCCCTTTCTCAATTTGCATTTTAATTTACCAGTGGGCCTCCCATTTATTTTTCCATTTCTAAAACTCTTATCATTTGTGGGGGGAGCATAGGGGGCATTTTTTGGTAAGTTGCTACTATTACTATCAACAGTGTTTACTGGCTACCATTTAGGCCAAAGTCTTTGTGGCCTACATCCCTGTTCTCACTTCAAACTTTATGCACACAATGAATTAATATGAAAAATATGAAATAATACTCTTCCCTTTACTCACTCAAAACCCTATCATTGCAGGCAAATTTATAATATACATACACACCAGCATCCCGTCACATGTGTACATGTTTGTGTGTGTACATACTGTTTTGCCTTTGAGGAAGGTCATTCTGTGAATGTGGTTCTCAAACTGTTCTCCAAGCTGTTCTTTGATGGTTCTCCAGGCGTAACCCAGATTGTGCATCTCCTGAGAACACACCAACTGCATTGTGGTGTAACCCTGAAAATATAAACGGAAAGAATAAATAGGGTGGAACTGGGGTTATACATCACCTAAAAGCACAACAAAAACATGGAGGAATCTAAATGGAGGGCGAGCACTACATTTTCAAGTGCATTACAGGGATAATATGAGGTCCAAATGTTTGTATCCAAGGGTTATTGCTTTTTGGATCATCCTGTTATTCGTTTGTTTGTCCTACCCCAACGGATAGCAAGATAGCATGGCTGTAGTGTTGTGATTAACACTACCCTCCACGAACAGACAAAAAGTGTGTGTGAGGGTGAGCAGTGGTTGCTGTTATAAATTACTGTGTCTAGATTTACAGTATGTGTGCATATAACTTACAGCATCAGAGTTGAGCAGTGACCTCTGCTCTAGACTTGTGGCTCCAGAAATATGGGCCAGCGCAGCAGCTAGTGCATCAACTGCTCCTCTCTCCTCGATCAGCTTCTCAGCTGATGCTCTGAAGTAGTCGATGGCTGCAACTGGAACAGAGTCCAGAAACCTGGACACAATAAACAAATTAAATCTTAACAATCGGGCACTTAATTGCTTGCTGTCAGGAAATCGGTTTCACACTGAGCAATATTGTGATTAGGGAGATTTCAGTAGGACAGTAGCTTTGTGGAGCCACTGTTCAAAATCCACTTTAAACTACGCCAAGTTCCCTGAGTAATAATAGCAATCCTCTCACTTTCCAGAATAACCCACCTGACAGCATCCTTGCTTGATGACTTGATGATATCATTAGCAGTGGGAACGCCAACTCGTCTGAACGTGATTCCCTGGATGGGCACAAAATAAAATGTGTTCAGTTTGATAGTCACTACATCTGAAGTAGAGTTGAAGTAGCAGTTTCCTGGTCAATAAAAAGTTCAGTTTTCACATTAATTTAAATTACAAATGAAGGTGACTTTTTTGCATGGTTTTCTATATGCCACACCACTTTCAACTCTGGTTTCTCTGATGAAACACTCCTTCCTGTACTCTGGGTCATCCACTATTTTGAATGCTTTCCCTCTCTCTACCTTTTGGTCCATTTCTATCCCATGTGTAGCATGGATGTGACTGAAAGCATTGGGTCTTTTTGTTGTTAAAATGTTGGCATTGCTGCCCCAACAACTAAAAATGCTTTTTCCCTATGTCATCTTATCCTTTGACCGAATTTAAAAAGGTCACATACTGCTTTGTTTTCTACGTAGCGCAGCTGGTCCTCTTCTTTCCTCTGGTAGAAACAGATGCAGACTCCAGTCCTGCCTGCTCTGCCCGTACGTCCCGAACGATGGATGTATGACTCCACATCCTGACAACAACCACAGAGAAGTCAAAAAGTTCAGAGAAAGTAAGGGTATAAATAAAAGCAAAGGCATACACAAGATGTAAAACTCTTGTTGATTACTGGCAGCGATTTACACCTTGGGTGGAGAGCACTGGACCACCAGGTCAACTTCAGGGATATCTAATCCACGGGCTGCAACATTAGTGGCAACAAGAACCTCAAAGGCTCCATTCCTGAAGCCCTTCAGTGTCAGCTCTCTCTGTTTCTGAGGAATATCACCATGGAGGGACTGGGCACTCTGAAACGTACAAACAATAAAATGAGAGATGAACATCTAAGAATTTGCTTGCTTTTTTATGGCCATAGTCATAGACAATGGTACTGCTGAGGGGGAACTGACACACACACACACACTGAGCAACAAATTTAGAAAATAAAAGCAGACTAAGATTACTGCCTCTGTAGTATGCCTCCGCCAACTGGTCCAGCTGCACTTAATTAGTGTGTGAATTCTTGAGTAATGACCAAAAACATGTTTTGTGAGGTGACAGTGACTTGACATTTGACCACCCAAATCTAATGAGGTCATCTTTGATTCCAAGTGAACATTTGATCCAAATTGGAAGAAATTCCCTCAAGGTGTCACTGAGGTATTGCATTCACAAGAAATGGGGAAAAAAGGAACAGAGAGAAACATATTGCCTCCAATATGTCCAAGGGTGTGTGTCTACCTGTTTGATGGATGCATTCATGGAAAGTTCATTGGCCTCTTTCTTTGTCTCACAGAACACAATGGTCCTGCCATGGCTGCCGCTGTAAACCTGGATCACATCACCTATCACAGCTGCACGCTGCGACCAGTGGCATGTTATGGCCAGATGCTACAGAAGAAAGGACAGACAGAGAGACAAAAAGATAAATAGTGAGAGGGGGTGGGCACACCAGGAGATGAGAAGAGACATTTTCATTAATCCTGCTGGCAGAGTTTAACTTGTACTTCATCATAATTCTGCTGATGTTGATGATGATAAATACAGCAATTTTTACTGCAAATGAACTTGCTGTGCTTTCCTGATGGAGATATATGTGAGCTTATTTTACAGAGACACAGTTACTGTAACTGTCCATGCTTACAGACATCTTTGAGAAATCTAAGTATAAGAACTAAGAACACCGTTAAATCACATCCATCATGTATCTAATGCACCTTTGACCTCTTCAAACTCTTTCTTACACAGACAAACACACACTAACTTCAACAGTTGTTGCAGCCTTCTGTGTTTTCTTGCCGATCAGGTCAACGTGTTTGCATCCTGGTCTCATGTATTTCTTAGCCACATCGTATACCCAGGGGGGGCAGGTGGCAGAAAACAGCAGAGTCTGGGGGTTGGAGTCATTGTCTGAAGAGGAACACACACACTGTTGTAATTGTGTGAAAAAAAACAGACTTACATCTATCACTCTTATCAGTTCAAGTAATGTGATTTCACAAACACTCATTCTCCCCCCACAATTTTATCTATGATATCATGTAAGAAACGCACCCCAAGACAGTTACACTCTGTGCTAGACACACAAATACGAGCACACACTCAAAAACAAGAGTACACATAAATGCTTTATCTAAAACGTATGCAGAAACCATGATGAGACTTCTTTAATAACAATTGCAACTTTCATTTCATAAACCAGCACGCAAAGAATTACTTTACCTTTCTCATATGATGAAGCCAAAATTTCTTCAACTTGTTCTGCAAACCCCATGTCTAACATTTGGTCTACTTCATCCAGGACAACGTGTTTCAGTTTTGTGAGGTCGAGTTTATGGTTCTGGATGTGGTCTTTGACGCGACCAGGGGTTCCAACCAGAATATCAATACCATTTCGGATAGCATCAACTAGACAGGACAAAAGGGATGGAGAGAGTCACTATTAATAAGAATGTTAATGTGTCAAAACAATGGACAGAAACCACATATTCAAACATTAGAAATCCTTTAATATGTATAAACAGACTCTTTGAACTGTTTCAAAGACAAATGCTATTAAAGAAGACTTACTCTGTGGGTTGTATGAGCTGCCTCCATAGAAACAGGCAATAGCCAGTCTCTTGGAGACATCTTTGAAGTCCTTAGCAACCTGGATAGCTAACTCTCTGGTTGGAGCTAACACCAGGACCTACAGACAAACAGAAAAGAGACTCAGTCATACATAAACATACTGAAAGAGCAACTGATGCTGGGACTCTGACTGATGTGAGTTTTCAGTGGTTTGTGTGAGTGTGTGTGTACCTTGGGAGCCCGGCCTCTGGTCAACTCAGCTGAATTCCTCTGGAGCTTCTCCACCAAAGGGATGGCAAAGGAGAAAGTCTTTCCTGTTCCTGTTCGGGCTTGGGCAATTACATCTTCTCCATCATATACAGGATTGAATGTCTTCACCTGAATGTCAAACAGGTAAGAGACTCCCCGAGCTAAGAAATTGATGAAAAGTGAGGTGGGGGAGAAAGTGGAATGACAGGACAGGGACAAAGACAGGCAATCAATGCTAATTTGTCATTTAGCACAGCTCTAAGGCTCACTGTTATCACACCGTGTGTCAGATCACTTCTCAAAAGCTAACATAAAATGCCAGGCATTATTAAAAATCATGTGCATGCAATAAAAAAGCAAACATAATAAAGTGTTCAAACATGATAAAGAGAAGTTCATCAACCAAGTTAGAGCACACAGTCTTCTCAGTTTTGTGCAATGCAGAGCAGCAAAAATGTCAGATTTTGGACATGTAGCAAAACAACTCTGGTCTTTAACGTAGTGGTAACAACTATGGTATAATTCTGATGTATATAGGACAATTACCTTTTAGTTTATCAATGGTGACCTGGGAGATCCTGAAGTTGGAGAAGGCCCCCTCCCTCTGCTCTGGTGTCTCCGCCTAAACAAATAAATTGAGTCAGTCTTTTTACTGTAAAGCTGACCCTAAAGAGTATCCATTAAAAAAAACCCAAAAGTGTTGAGGAAAAGACTGAAAGGTCTAAATATTCTAACCATGTTGCTGTGCCTCTAGAGTTATTCTACTTGTCACAACAGGCAACAAGAGTAGTTAGGCTTAAGGTCAAAAAAGCACAAAAAAGATACAGAATAGCCATTTTCCAGTATAGTGTGATGCAAAAATATAATTTCAATGGTGTGCATCTTGATTTCTTTTTAACTATCAAACAGCATTCAGACTTTGAAGATGCTAAAACAAATACTAGTAGAAAACTCCAATAAAAACTGATAGAGCACATATTATTTATTCTGTTTACCAATAAGTGGAGTTATTACACAATAAGCACCAAAACAAACTTTTTACCACTCCTGAAAGGAAAAACTCTACACACACAGTCGTACCGTTTCTTTTTCGCTGTCACTGGTTGAGTCTTCACTTGACTGTGACGGTGTCTGAACTGGGCTGTTTGGGGTGGAATGTCCATTGGTTTCTCCTTCGCCAATTGCTTTCTTTTGCTTCTTTTTTTTTTTCTAAACCCAAAGATAAAAGTGGAGAGAGTATGACCTTTTCTACCAGGGCATAGCCAGAGCTCTTCTACAACCTTTTCACCATTTAACAGATCACTCAATATCCCACAAAATAACCAAGACTAGGCCTTAATAGTTAGAAAATGTATTACTATGTGTTTGTACTAATAACACAGCACTGACCTCTGTGCCTTCTTCACTGTTTTTCTTAGTCTTCTGCTTTGGTGTTTCAACACCGTTACTGTTGTCATTCATGTCTGTGGCGTCATCTAAGTGGCCGTTCACTTGGTCCGCTGCGAGCTTGTCTTTTTTCTTTTTCTTCTTTGGTGCTGGAGGTTCACAGTCTGGGTCCTCCTGCTCTTCCTGGTCCTCCAACTGCTTCTTCTTCAGCTTCTTGCCCTCCTTGGTCTTGATCTTTATTTATTTTTTGCAACAAAAACAATAAAAGCGAATAGGTTTCAGTTAAATTAAATACTGTGCATCTACTCAAAGTTTTTAAAAAACTACAGGGGGGGTCTTAGTTTCTATTTAAAAGAGTCAAACATAACATTGCAGTTTTTCTTTGATTAAAAACGAACATGCTGTAATTAAGGAGAGTTGGGACTGTTTTTAAAAAAAAAATATCGATAATCAGTTGTAGCGGCAGTAACTAAGTTAAGTTGTTTTGTATACTTGTGTAACAGCTGACAAGCTCAGCTGTGTAAGACGTCATTAGATCGCGCCCGCAGCAGCGCAGATTGATACACAACGTTGACAACATCTTCACTTCTTCCATGCGGTCAGCGCGTACATCCGTATACTCTACAGATCAGCTCAGCAAAACGTGGACAGGCCACGTGACCTTACAGCTAGGCTAAGTAGCTACGTTTACAATGTATGCTAACAGTACCAGAGCAGTGGATATTTTTCACTGTCTTTAACTCGTACCGCAGTTTCTTACATAATGTTAACAATGTTTAAGTCCTAGTGTGGCTACACAAACCCATATTACATTGGTCTGCTGACAGTTAGCTGCCGGTTAGCCGAGGTTTGAGGTTAGCACGTTCGACCACATGTTGTCAAACATGGAACAGCCGGGGCACAACGTCGCACGAGCCACACGGATATTTTCAATCTGTCCTGGGCGAGACGACGCACTCTGCTCACCTTCAGGGTTTTAGCCTCCGCGACAGTGTCCACATGTTCCTCCATGGCTTGGTCTTCGGTGTCAAAGATGATTTTTGACGGCATTTCTCTTCCTTGATGAAACCCCTCGGCGTAGACACGCTGGTAAACCCTCAGGCACGCGGATGGAAAGGAACGCGCAGGGCGGCGCGAAGAAGCGTGTTCACGAGGTAGACATAGAAATAGAAGCGATAGACCAGACACTACAGAGCAAAGCAAGCAAGACCACTTTCATGAGTAAAAATAATGTAAAAATTATTGGTGTGCAGTACATAATAACGTGTGACAGAAATATGAATGAAATTCAACCAAACAAGCGTACAAATAATTAATTAACTCAGATGATGCTCATTTTAAGACAGAGGTGTTCACACTGCCCTTTTAACGCACTACAGCCAACATTAAAACGGTAATGATATTAGCTGCCCAGCAGATGGCACTCTGAGTCCTGTCCTCAGGCTTTGTGTTTTGGTATGTACAGTATCGATGTACAATTGGTTGCATATTGTCCATCCACAGGGTTGGAATAATTAGACTTTACATTGAAGTCCAACTTAAGTAAATTTTGCATGGGCAGCTATATACCCTCTCTAAAATCATTTAGCAAAATAGGACCTTAACATATAAATAGAAGTCTATCAAAAAGAAGCAAAAGAAAGTGATTCCCGCACAGTGTCTGTGTTGTCTGTCAATCACACGACCTTCATACAAAATGAAAATAAAAATAAAAATTGTACAATTTGAAAAATTTAAGTTAACAAGAACACCATTGGTGGAAATCACAAAGCAACTCATGATGCAGTATCATCATATTTACCAGAGCCAACAGTAATGATGGTATCACAGTACTAGTTATTCTGCATATGCAATGTGTAGTATTGAGACACACTCTGGCACATATGATAGGCCTGTAGTACTCCATAATATATTCGGAAGTAGAAAAAAGTACAAACGTGGCTAAGGAGCATACAGTCTGAGTCTGAACACGAAAAATAGCAAGGAGTGTGCTATCATTTGAATATTAAAGCTGTTTAAACTTGCAAACGGACAAACTGGCACAATTTACAGCTTAGAATTCAAACGTTTACTGTAAAGGAGTTTTCTCCATAGTATCACAAGACAACATGTTGTAAAATTGGCTATAATAGGATATATGCAGTTCCTACTTAAATTGCAAAATCCATAGCAGTATTCTGCTAACAAAGCCATCCATATAAAATATATAGGGCAAATGAAAGTAAATTCCAAATAAATATGAACTCATTTATACCAAGCAGTGATGGTATTATAATTTTCAAGGCTTCAAGGATTTTCGAGGCACAACAGAATGGAAGCTTTGTGGGCAAAAATATGGCATACTATCATATTCTCACTTATGTACTGTAAATGGTTTTCATGTTTTAAAAGTTGTAATTAGTCAGTTATATTCAATTCATAAAAACTGAGATGGCCAATGCCAATTATTGGCATAACTATTACAAATAAATATTTTTCCCCCTTCTAAATAGCCTAAATGACAACAGAGGACAATACATTCACAAATAAATGCATGGCCTGGAGTCAAGAATATTGTACATTTGACTCCAGCTGAGATAAACATGCACACTGCTTCTTATAAGGTAAGTCAACACCACATCAGTGTTGACAGCTTCAACTCAACTTAACCAGGACTAAATGAAAACAGACAAGCCTTAATTATGATGTTGTTTAATTTTAATCTTTATTGCACGACATCACTGACCAGACTTGAATAAGGAAGGTAGGTAGGCCGAGAACAGCCCCGCTGAAACTTTACAAGCTAATAGAGAAGTAGGAAAAAAGGACTGTGGCATAAAACTATTGCAAAAGAAAACTATATATGTCCAATTTAATCAATTACAATATGTTCATATAGTTTGTGTAGAATACATGACATGGCACAGGTGGACATGGTTTCTGAGTTTCTGTATAGAAATAATTGTAAACTGGAACTGGACAGAGTAATAAACATGCCCCCCGACTCACAAAGATCCAGGTCCTGTTGTAATGATCAGGTTATCAGCACTTAGATGGCCATGTTTGAAGCTCATAAAATCTTAACTGTTTTAGCAGGAGAGGCAAACAGCTCATTTGGCCGTTAAGTATCACCTGACATCTATGATCTGCCTTGGGCCTACAAGCAATTTAAAGTTCAATATTATGTATTACAGCGTGCCAGTGGTAAGCCATCCCTTCACCTCCACCACCAACTGTGCAGATATCTCACAAATCCACAAACGGGCCGCTAGTTCAGTAACATAGAGAAGATCACTCACTGGCCTCCCACCCACAACAGTGCAGATTGTGTCCATTGTAATGCATGACTCATTTTTAAAAACAGATACACACATCAGGAGTAATTTTGGGTTAGAGGACATTTCGACACGTGGGAAAGAAGAGACAGGGATTGAAGTGTCCCTGGCTGCCGGATGCACATTTGCTCTAAAGTATTTAATTTGCAGGTTGTTAAAAAAAATCATTTTATGCTGCCTAATTTGAATCATATCCTCCCTGTTTACACTTCAGCACTGAGCACAGACTGACCACTAACATGAATTTCAAGGTCAAGAAAATACCAAGGTGTCAGAACACCATGAAAATGTGTTATTCTTAATTCTGCACATTTCTCACAGGAAAAAATGTAAACAATAATTATAAAAGTGAGTGTCTCTAGAAACTGACAACTGCCAGTTGATTTTAGCACTTTGAGCAACCTTTAGTCAGCTGGATATGCGCATGAGCAACAGTGTACTTAGCCAGTCAGGGAGGACACAGAAAAAATATGCTATCCATTTGCATTATAGGCAGTGATAATATAGTCACTACCTGTAATGATGTTAGAGACTCAAAGAAAGATACTTCTGGTTCTACTGCATCAATGTATGTACATCCATTTGTAATGGTAAATAGAGGGAGTCCTCGTTTAATATGTTAACAAAACCTAACTATAAAGGAGGGATGCTGAAAAAACATCACCTGCTTGCAAGTTGTAAAGGCAGGCAGTCAGGTGGATCAAAGCTCAAGCAACACTTGCAGTTTTAAAATCTTTGTTATGTAACTAATGCATTTTGGCCTTCAGACACCACTTAACATGTACATACAATATTTAAATAGAGGTAAAAATGAACTTTGTGCTAAACCCCAGCATTATGGATCCCTATAATAAAGGAGCCCTTCCAAACGTCATGCAGGATCATTGTTTGTTTTAATTCTTAACTTAACTGACACCATGTTTTCCTCATAGTGTTCAGGGTGTACATAAAGTAGGAGCACCTGGCAATATAGTACAGTTTGATGTCATGTACAGTTATGAGGTTTAGCTACACCTACTCTATACACACCATAGACTCACATAACTGGAAAGATTAATTTCACAATAAACTTTGAGTTCCCTGTTTAATTGACCATCTCAACTCTGAGGCATAGGGACATGACACACCAGTGGTGTGACGCTGTCAAAGTTACCTAAACTTGAGCTCCCTAAATACCTAACCACTATAACTTGCTAGTCATCAGACCAAATTGTAGTTTTGTAGGAAATGTTTTCCTGCACAGAAGGATTGTAGAAATTGTACATTTGTAATTAAACATGAGCAGATGCAGTTGATACGAGCTCAGATAAGATTTGACCTGTGTACCTCCTGTGTCTGAATGGGACTGATATATTGACCTGCTGAGCTCGTAACTTTTTATGGCACAGAAACTTTGTGCTTTCTCTACTATGAAAAAGGAAAAAGAACAACTGCCTGGGTTTCCACAACAACCTGCCTGAAATTACATCAAAAGAAATTATGCTTTTACCACACATTTTGTTTTAGGGAGAAAGAAAGGTGCCATATCACACAGCATGGGCCATACTGTATGTATATTTATTGAAGTAGTTTTTAACTATGCTTGTCTGGTTCAGATAGAATGACTGAGTTTAGAAAACTCAGTGTCATTGAGCCTCGTCAGATTTTGTGTTTTTCTACTTAAATGTTTGGTGCAGGCAAATCCACCCCCTTCTTGATCACACACACTCCCCAGTTTGGGAACAAACCAGAATTTGGGAATCCATAAGTCACAGGTGATAGCCTAACATCAAAGGCAGTGGTAGAAGTATCCTCAGGGAGCACTGACCATGACCTCAAAGCCACAGTGAAGATTTTTTACAGCTGTTCATTTTGAAACAACATTTCATAATTTTTAGTTTTTAGCTGTGTTTAGCAGACATTCTTTGCAGCATCTCTGAACTTTAACAAAAAACTTTAATCTCATCATTGTTGTGTACCTATAATGAAAGTATGATATTTTTCCAAACCTGCATCAAAAATATCTTTATAATAATAAGAAGAATTAGTGTTGTTGTGCACTATAAAAGGTGATACTTATAGTGGCAGACTGAAATGGCAGACTACTGTCCTCCAACACTGCAGCTCTGTGCAGTGTTCTTTCAACTTCTTTCAGCCCATCAGAGTCATCCCTAACCTTAACTAACACCTGCCTGAATTTGAGAAGAACAACCTGCAGTTTATTGCTAAAGGAATAATGAAATCCAATCAGTAATTTGTTGTCATTAAAAGCATTATAGGCAGAAAAAAAAACATTTTGACAGATGTGGACAAGACACACAGTTGACTAAAAAAATAATTCAGGTCAAGCACAAAGAACTTGTGCTGGATGATATTGAGTAGTTAATGATTACAATGTGTGTTACTGTGCTTATTTTTTGCTGTTATAGTAGTTCATTTATTTAGTTGCTTTATATGTGGTTTGCGGTTTTACACACTGAAGCAGTTTTGTCACAGACATAAATATGGGTGTTTTGATCTTGTTGATCTTTAACCAGAAAAGGGGTCATTTTTGTAGCTCATTTACAAGGTTCTTTTAAAGTTGTTAAGATGTTAAGATCAGCAAACAGTGTAGGCTGTTGAGGACAGTGCTGCTCATGGCCCACATGTTGTTCAAAATGTCTCAATGACTCAACTATGATGAACTATTCTCTATTCTCAACTGTTCTCTAACTATTCACTCTTGACCAAGACCTGACAGTTTATACATAATACTATGCATGCTATGCTTGTTCACTAGTAGCTAACTACATCATTTAATCTGCATTCCTGGTGTCCTAAAATGTATGTCAGACTATGGAGCCCCAAAACTGACAAAAGGCAGAGTCAAACATATAACTGTTTAACTGGTTAACTTGTATCTGTGTGTGTTCACAGAGTCATCTATGTCTACTCAGGATATACCATCCCATCCTACAGGTAAGGTCTCTTTAAGACAGAGAGAGTCTTAATTCGAGCATGAAACTAATCTTTCACTAAAGGAGTTAAACCCACTGAACTAGCAAGTCAGGCAACCCAGTCACAGTGGATATCCACTGGCTGAAGTTAATGTAAAACTTTCTAAATGAAACTGCACACTGTGGAAGTTTTATATCATCTATTTCATTGACTCCATGCTGTCACACTATTAAATAAATATTATATGTTTCCCTTTTAAGCCTTTGCCAGCAATGTGATGATATCCCTGAGCCAGGGGTGAAGGACATACTGACGGATGTATGGATGAATGAATGCCCCGACAGTGGCGGCTGGAGGATTGGAGACCTAAAAATGCAAGCTGGGTGAGAATCCACCTTTCTTTTGACAAACAGGGGAACAGTTGGTTGAAATGCAACTGCCCATTTACACTTGGTGTGATTCTACTTCCAATTCTTGCCCTGTAATACAACATTTACACTCTTTCAACTGCTCTTAAAACAGATAATAAATGGTGCAAGAATCTGCATGAAGTCATAAAAGAATAAAAGAGGAAGACGTTTTCCAACTTTGCTTGTTTTTGCTGTTACAATATTATAACTGCAGTGTACACAACAGGTATAATATTACTGGGTATTATTTTACAAGAGCAGCGGGAGCTCAATGGTTAGCATTTGGGCCTTCACAACAAAAATGTCGCTCTTCATGATGGCCACCTGCCCATGTGTACCTGTCTGTTGCTTAATGCATCCTGAGACAGGCCTCAGAAGTCCCTGGATAGGAAGTGACAGATGCATAGAAGTATTAACGTGATGGATATGAGGCACATTACTTTTCAGGAGTTCAGAAACAGAATGCAGCACCATCAGGAGGTTGCATTGCTCTGGTATCAGGTCATCTGGTATTGTTTCTTCTTATGACTTGTCGTCATTCTTGTCAGTTTTCATTATTGTTTTGCTTTGTATTTTCTGTACTGTTATGTTTTGTTTTGTTTTGCTGTATTTACTACTGTTAAATTAGTTTCTTCTTTTGAATAAGAAAATAAAAATTGATTTGATCTCTTTCTATTTTCCAGACTGAAATATGCTCAGCCAAGCACACAAAAAGGGTAAGCTATTAAAAGCAGATATTGCATTATTCTGCTGTGTAAAATTTCTCACTGTTAACACACATTTAAAGCAAAGACTTTTGTGGGAGAAAGGCCACATCTATCTGATGCAGTCTGCTGTGTCTGTTCACCAGTTCTCACATCTCTAGTTTTACAAAATCCTTGTCTGTTTTTGCCTATACAACAGTAATGGTTTGATGGTCTGATGTTGCAGCCTGCAAACTAATTCAAATAATCATTTCAGTTTGAGTGATGACTGATCAGCCTGATACATAGCCCCCTGAACAATGGGGAATTGTGCACTTCAGATTTTGTGCAATTATACATATAAGATGTAATGTGCTAATTAGTGTGCTTTATAAGTGCCGGGTTTGCTGTGTGTGTATGGCTTTTATTACCTTTGAAAAAATAGTGAGGCTTCTGTTTCTGGTTTCCTTTTTCTAGTTTTCATGCAAAGCTGGCTAACTGGCTGCTGACTGTAGCTTCAGTTTAATGGACAAACACAGGAGTGGTATCTATCTTCTCATTTAATGCTTAAGCCAAAGCATGTTTCTAAAAATGTTGCTCTGTTTCTTTAAAATAGTCACGTCTACTTACCTGTGTGTGTTCAGAGAGGCAAGGATCTCTTATTTCTTTTTAGGAAATTTCTTTTAAAAATTGTCAGCATATTTATAATACCCCCACCCAGGCTGGTTGGGGTAGATGATGTATATGGGGTTTATCAGGATGTCTTTGCTGAAAATACTTGGCTCCTGCAGGTGGATACGATGCTGATGAGAGCAGCAAGAGTGAATGCTAAAATTCTGAGAGAAACCGCGGAATTGTGTGATAATCGTTTATCATTGAAATAAATATATATATATAGTATAGTATATATATGTTGGAATATGAGATGTTTTATTCTATATCATTTTATAAATGGAAGCTGTGCACTGTGTCCAGTGGCACTGGTGGGAGGTCTGTGTAAATAAGGGAGGCAATGTTACTGATTTGACAGACTTTTGGAGCCGGAAGACTACATGCAAACTACGGTAATATGAATGTTCATGTAATGACTGCCACATATCAACACATAATAGCTATAATTAGGTCTGTTTTAAATTCTAATTGATTGAGTGCAGGCAATTGTTTGAGCTTGCTACCAAGAACAAATTCCACCACTGAACTGCTCCCACCGTGCTTTTCTTCATGTGGAGGATGCATGTGGAGGGAAATCTCAAGCACTGACTGCATAATTATATATAGTATACATATTTGTTTAGTGTTATAAGATCTTGGTTTGAATCCACAGTTTCTTTGTTCTCTCCAGACGCACTGATGTGAATGCAGTGACAAACTGGAATGTCCCTCTGGTTTGGGAGGGAACCTTTGATCTGGTGGTTATCGATGATATCTATAAGAAAATGGACCCAAGAGTTGCTGTGGTGGTGTTTGCTGTGGGCAAGTAGGTACACAGGATATTCTTACAGGATATGACCCACTGCTTGAAGCTGAAATCTCGCAAACCTAGAGATGTATAACTACCTCACATAAATCCTACTTATTCTCTGTCCTGTATCATTTATCTAGTGTTGTCTTTTCTTAAGTTATACTGCATGATAATGCTTCTGCCTTCTTTCTCTCCTTCTGTACAGATACACCCGTTTCCTGAAGGGCTTCCTGGTGTCAGGTGAAAAGTACTTTCTTGTTGACTTCAGGGTCACTTACTACATCTTCACAGACCATGAAAAAGAAGTTCCCAAAGTGAGTTGTTGCTTATTATTATGTATAAAAGTAGTTTTGGGTTTGGCATTGCTGTAAGACTTAGAAAGAAAATAGCAGAATCATTTTAAATGAACACAAGCACAATAAACTACAGACGAGAGGTGATTGTGTGTTATGATTTTGTGTTCATTACACTTAAATCAACTGTTTTTTGTTTTTGTTTTTTTGATAAAACATTATAAATAAATAATAATGTACATGCAATGAACATAGTTTATTCCAAACTAGAAGCTGGAAAAAAAGAAAAAAGCAGCAAGGACACAAGTCATTGACAAAAAGCTCTTCAACACACAGTCGTTACATAAATCACATTTATCTGAACTGTGAATCATCTTATTTAATCATATTCATTTGTTCATTTGTTGTTGTTTGTTTTTTTTTTACTTGGCTGGTCAGATCGAACTGGGTAAGGGCCGGAACATCTCAGTACTCCCTATCCCTAGTGCCACCCGCTGGCAGGATGTAGTACTTGGCAGGATGAAGTGGGCCACCATCGCCATCGACAAACAGGTAGGAAATGAAGTGTGCAAAATAGAACATACACAACATAAAGGCTGGTGACATTTTGATCAGACTACAGTGACTGATTCTTTCAAATCTGCACCGCCCAGTCTTGTCATCTTTGAGGTTCACACAAAGAAAAACAACAACAAAAAAGGACTCAGCACTCACTGAGGTGCATAAAAATAAAATACTCACTGTATCTGAAAGATTACTTATTGGTTATATTGTTTAGTCGCATCTTCTTTTATCAAATTGAGCCTTTCCATGATGCATTTAGTCTCATGTCTCATCTGTTGTGTTTTCAGATCCGTAATGAAGCAGATTATCTTTTTATGATGGACATCGACAGTGTCTTCTACAACCGCTTCGGAGCTGAGTCTCTCAGCCATCTGTCTGCTGTGCTTCATCGTGGCTACTACAAGGTTTCAGTCCTTCTCCAATAGTATTTATCTTAAATTAATGGAAGTTGTTACTTATACTATGTTCATAGTAATGTAATGTGGTGTAGCCTCTCACCATGTTTCATCCATGATTTATTCAATTTTTCTTCTTTTTTTTCTCTCAGAATACAAAAAGAGATCAGTTTCCATACGAGCGTCGGCCCCAGTCCAAGGCGTACATTCCTTTTGGTGAAGGAGACTACTATTACACTGCTGCTGTCTGGGGTGGAAACCTGGAGGAAATGTACAAGCTAGTCAAGTAATCAGAACCAAATTATTTCTTATGTTATTTTCAAGCTATTTCTAACTGAAAGACAATGTCCAGTGGAAAGTGATAGTAACAATAGGGCAGACTGAGAGCTGACAACATAGTGGGCATGTAGATAGTGGAAGGGTAATTTTTGGGACACTTTGCCACACAGGCAACCTGCAATCCTCTTACAGGTTTTTGAGATTAATGCTACCACTGATTTACAAAATTTCGTTTCTTTCATCACTTTCCTCAAACAAATTTAAAAACTTGACTCTAGAAACATTCCACCTCTTTTATTTTGTCAGGTACTGTTACATGCAGTCAGAGGAGGATGCCAAGAATAAGATTGAAGCTGTGTGGCAGGAAGAGAGTCACCTCAATAAGTACAGTATCACAGTTCATTCCCTCATGTTCAGAGCTCTGCGCACACATTTCTTTGTTTCTCTGTTGTTGTTTTCCAGTTGGTTTTGCCATTTTTTTCATATTGTTTCAGCCATTTTTAATGTCAAATTTGAAGAGAATTCATTATACTGCTCACATTCACATTGACAACTTCTGTTTATTTACAGTCTTTTCTATAACTGCTCGTTTTTGTTTTAACAACTGGTTAGATTGAATGAAGCTTCTTATCCTTTGGAAGAGGACAATTTACATCCTCTCTAAAGTATTTCAGAAACACAAGCACTCAAACAGAACACATATAGGACATCTGTCTGTCTCTCTGTCACACAGGTACCTGTTGTACAACAAACCAACCAAGGTGCTGTCTCCAGAATACCTGTGGTCGGACTATGATCAGGTACCAGCAGATATCAAAGTGGTCAGGATCTCCCAGCTGGTGAAGAACTATGCAGAGGTGCGGCCCAATGGCGGACACTGATGTTGAGTCAATTCAATAGTCAAGACATGGAACCTTCTTAAGAGAAAAAATAAAATGTAAAAAGCAATAATTGGGATAGCTGGTACGGGTTGCTTGCCATGGTAAAGAATGCACATATTAATACACTCCATTATGGCGCTGCAATGTACTTAAGGAAACAATATTTATACCAGAAGTCAGGACGCCTCCAAACATCCCTTAGAGCTTCCTTTGTATCATCTACCATCTGTGTTTTAGTCTTTTGTAAGACACTGAGTACAGAATCTGGACTTAATGGTTAATTCCTTGACTTCATTTTCTCTCTTTTCTGAGATGTAAAAGTACGTACTTATATTGCCCCCTAGGGTTGTTTTGATATTAGATACATTTTCTTTTCATTCTTTTTAAACCATTGCATTGTGTGCATTGTATAATATGCTGCTGACTAGAAATGTATCAATGCTGAAATTAATGACAAATTGTCAGATTTTCTGTGGGTTTTTTAAAATTAATAATAAAGTTTATTTTTACCATGATCAGGGAATAAAATACTGTACATGAGCATGAGCATTTGCATCTATGTAACTATGTGCATTTATCTGTGCGTGCCTTTTTCCTACAGTTTTACTGTAACTTTTAACATGCAGTGGATGTTCTTCCATGATCCACCAAGAGCAGAGCTACATTTCTTTATTTCCTCAAAACCAAAGAAAGAAATTTAAGACAATCACGGCTGTTCTTCCAATGACCTGAATATAATAACATAATAATATGATAATATGAATTCCTTTTGTTCTTGTGTTATTATGTCCAAGCACAGCACTGCCCTGAGTGTTTTTATGACTACTTCACTTGCACTGCTTTTTTCACATCTCCACCACATCAGACCAGGTCCTGAACAAAAACCACTTCACTTAGACAAACTCAGATCTGGACTAGATTATCCACATGAAACCAGAGACTCATTTAACACAGTTTGAGATTTGAGAAACCTTTGTTTCATTGGTGGAAACGCAGATGTTTAAACTGTAGAGACACCAGGGGACACTTTGTCTTAAAGATACAGTTTTTCACTTTGATGCATTTCTGTAAATGCAGTGATGTTGCCCTGTTTACAGTTAGTGGATAATGTATTTGTTGTTGACCTCTGGTCATGATTATGTTCATGTTTCTCAAATAAATTCAATACAAGGGACTTTTTAAACGTTTCACATGAGCACAGCAATATAATTACAACATAATTTTGAGTATGAGTCTAGATCATGTTTCTAGTTTTAAACACTCTATTGTTTTGTTTAAATTATCCTCACATCCTCCATGTTTCTACTGAAGTAGCATTTTTCCGTCATCGCCATGTTGATGGTGTGACACCTGTCCAGGTGAGATGGGACTGTCAGAACAGACGTGCTGATAGAACGGACCTGAAGATTCCATGGTTGCCACGTGTTTTATTTCAGGCGCATCATTCAGACCTGATCATTCAGACTCAAACAACCTTCTGGTGGCCAGAAAAACACAGCTCCCTGCTTTCACTGGACCATTTCTTTG
The DNA here is from genome assembly GCA_033238685.1 of Lates japonicus. Lineage (NCBI taxonomy): Eukaryota > Metazoa > Chordata > Actinopteri > Centropomidae > Lates > Lates japonicus. The sequence continues at coordinate 5,310,403 of BRZM01000033.1, read as the reverse complement.
AAAAGGAGACACCAGCTTTGGAGATTTTACATCCACTTAAGACCGACTGTCACTGACAAGAGGACTTGTTCGTGGAAAATGTGAGATTTAAAAAAAAAAAAACTATTTTCAAACTCATGTTGTTTTCAATGTATTTTGCCGTTGACACGTTCACTGATGCAACGGCTAATATTAGCAATATTTGGGACTGACGTTTGACTGTCTTGTCTTAAGTTTGCAGAACTAACGATATCAAAGTGGTTTTCTTGACTTGTTTTGTACGGAGGTTCCCTCCAAGTCACATTAAACTATTCAACTAGAAATAACCCGCTGATAAAATGAGGTTTCCATATTTTCTAATCTGCGCCATAAGTTGCTCATGTAGTGACAATAGTTTTTAATCATTATATATTTTTCATTTCACAGAGTTTGTCAGTCCTCCTGCCTCCTCCTCTCACTCCTCTACCAGCTCCTCCTCTCGTCCCTCTCACCCTCCCTCTACCTCCTCCTCTCACTCCTCTACCACCTCCTCCTCTCACTCCTCTCATCCCTCTTCTGATTCTTCCTTTTGCTTCCAGCCTCAGACACCCAGGGAGCGTGGGTTGTTTGGGAACCATCCTGAGCTGGGGTGGTCGAAGAATGTGAGGCAGATTATGGAGAGGAGAGAGCTGTACGATGAAGTGAACCTGAAGGTGAGCATCCAGGTAAGTGTGTCTCTCAGTTTCCTCTCTGAGAACAGGGTAGACTTCCCACATTATTATTCATTTTATTTCCATTGAATTTCTTTGAATTGAATTATTTGGGAATTTATTTTTATTCCTTTGATTTGCTTTGAATTTGAGAATGTATTTGTGCAGTGGTGAGCATTGTGTTCTTGTTGCTGCACCATGACTCAGGCAGGGTGTCTGCACAGAACGAATGTGATCTGGGGGGGACAGCGTGAACCTCCAACATGTTTCAACCTCCAGTGAAACTCCTCTGTGACAAAGAAAGAAAAGGATGGCAACAGCATGTCAAGGGGGTTCATATGTCTGTCGATGCCCACCCTAGACCAATAGGAGTCTGCAGCGACAAGGACCTCAGCGCGGGGGTCCACGATTGGTAGAAAAGGGAGAATAAATGATTGTATTATATTAAAAAAAAATGGTGTACCCTGTTACAGGGGTCCAAACTAGGAAACATAATTGTAGTAGCAGGTATAGTTATATTAGAGAAGAAAGGATTACATTAGGGAAGTTAAAGTATGTGAAAGAAAAGCAAACACAAGAAGAAATCATCAAGGAAGAGCAGAGATGGGAAGAGAAAAAAGAGAAAGGTAAGTATCAGGTAACTAACAGAGAAGGAGAGGAGGTGGGAGGGCCTCTCATCTAAAAGGTAAATATTTCTTGTTATTATCAGATTTCATGCAGTTATACATTATATCTCTGTTTAACTGAGTTCTCAATTTTTAACCACATCCTGTCTTCCATTTGTCTTTTAGGGAGAGGAGAAGAGAAGAGAAGAGATGAGAGGAGAGGAGATGAGAGGCAGGAGGGCAATACGCCATGTGTGAACTCCCTCATATAAAAGGTAAATATCCATTTATCTAATGTTATTACCAGATTTTATGAAGAGGAGAGGAGGTGGGAGGGTAATATGAGGAGTGACCGCTCTCTTGTAAAAGGTAAATATATATATATATATATATATATATATATATATATATATATATATATGTATGTATGTATATATATATGTATATCATTTAATGTCATTGCCAGAAATGAAGTGATCAAGACGTCATCTGTTAGTTATCCAACCAAACTTCTGAGAAGCAGTCTGAATGCAGCTTTACCTTGATCAAAGCATTCATGTAATAACTTTTTCACCTCTTGTATTTTTGCTTTGCAGCCAAGAAAACCCTGAACTGCCTCTTCATAAACTACAAGTGAACCATGTTTCTGCAAAGATTTTTAGCACGATCATACAGTGCAAAACAAGTGTTTGAAATACAGTGATGAAAGAGAGAAACGTCTCAGTTTGGTCTCTGTGGTTCTTGTTTTACCAAATAATGTTATATGAAGGAAAATGGTGCACTGTACTTTGATATGGTTATACTGTTATATTAAGCACAGAAGAGTTGTTTTCACAATGTGCAAGGGGTGCAAACCATTTTCTGTGCCACCTATTTCCAAATTTCAACTTCAGTTAAATGATTGCATTTATGTTAACTAAGGCATTAACCATATTGGTATCATTATCATGGCCAGATTGTTCTTGGACTCAGTGGTCTAGAGCTGAAATGATTGTCTGTTGAAAATTCTCTAAATAAATTAATAAATAACTGGCAGCAATTTTAGTAATTGAATAATTGTTCAATTGAATAATTGTTCTGTTTTTTGTTTTGTTTTTTAAGAAAATGCCAAAAGAATCACCAGTCTCCCAAATGTGAATATTTGCCAGTTTTCCTTAGTCTCTTATGATGTTAAACGCAGTATTTTGGGGTGTTTGAAATTATTAAGTGACCTACCTATTTATCATCCAACTGTACCTATCAAACAAAATGATGAAAACTGTACAGAGATGAATTCACTATGGAGGAAACTGAGCTTTGCAGTCTGGGGTCTGAACGTGGAAAAAGCTGTGATGCTCTTCACAAATAGAATGAGGATGTCACTGATTTGAGAATGGGCACCGCCCCCTCAGGTTGCGCTACGTCACCACGACAGTGTCGTAAAGCGTCAGTGTTGTGGTTGGAAATTTGACCGGTCGTCCTCTGAGCTGAGTTTGCTGTCGCCCTTCAGCGCAAAAACAGTGTTCCTCTCGGCTAAAACACACGCCATCTCAGTCAAACCATGGCGGGGACAATTGCACGGAAAGCTATTGACCACCTGAAGAGCAAAGAATTCAGGGATTATTTGATGAGGTTTGTATGCGGGAGCTGCTAGATTTATCTATTAGCTCGCATGCTAATGCACATTAGCTTGTTGGCAGTTTATTCGGTTTATACAGCTCGGTGACGTTAAACAGTGTTTAACAGCCAGCTGAATTTACGATTTAATAACATCCAGTTACCAGTTTCAACAATTTCAATAATATCTGTGTTGCCTTCTGCTGCATTGGCATGTTTATTCCCCGTTAGCTTTCAAGGACGGTTGTGCTTGTTTCTGTGTGTTTAGCGCAAAGTGAACTTGTTACTCCAGTTTATGTTTACTGTGAATGCAGAACAGCAAACTGTGGGTAAACTCGTTTTTATGTCTAACTCATCTACAAAGGAGGGATATGCTGTCATTCGCTCTAGAAACATCCAAAAATGGTTGATCGTTTTTTTTTTTAACACAATACTTAAATACTATGCCTCTAACAACATTATTGAACTGGATTTGAAGTTATGGCCAGTGTCAAATATGACTTTATAGACTAATACTAGCAGATAGACCTCCTTTTATAACATGTTGACATGTTGTCAAGATGTTGGTTAATGTGTACATGTGCCATGGTGGTGTGTGTACTTGCCACAGATTAGGGTGAAGATTAAATTGTGACACAGTGATGCAAGAGGCAGTCTGTGTTTACATTTGTCACATAGACAGACAAGAGACTTTCTCTGGGTTATTTTTATTTATTTTGAAGAGCTTTGTTTGTAACGTTTCGGAAATACAGGTTGAAAGTCAAACAAATGCACTAGATGTGGGTGAGGCACATATTATGATGGCTTGTATGGCCTTTGACACCATCTCTGGTGTGTTTTTGGCTTCCTGACAAAACAAAGCTCTTTGGTGGTGGCGTGTTTTGTTAACATGTCATTTTTGTGAAATTTAACATTTTCTTCTAATTGTAACCGAACTTAGTGATGTGTGATTTTAGCTACTGCAGCACCTGGGGCCTTTATTCTACCAGTTCTCTCCTTATTTTGTGAGTTGCCTGAAACAGATCTGTGACCTGTTTTAGATGGCAGTAGCTCTTGTTTGACCTAACTCATATCAGTATGACTTATCTGTATTTTTGTTCTTTTCTCTTCTATGTGGCCCTGAAAAAAAGCACGGTAAGCACTCATCCTTTCTGTCTGTTCATCTGTCTTTCAGTATATATGTGTCTGTGTCTTGCCTTGTTTGTGACTGCCTGCCAGTTTATCTATCTACCTTCCTATTTTGACTTTAACTACATGTGCTGTACAATGCAGTCATACCTGTTAATTTGACTGTATGTGTGTTAAGGTGTATCATTTTCAAGTCTTTACTGTTATGCTTTTCCTCCATGTATTTTCATAACCAGCTCCTTCTTATAATGGGATTCACAATACAGATTTTATTACTTACATCTATCATATAATCCTGTTTGCTTAGGATACATGCCCAGTCATTTAATTTCTCACTTTGTGTGTGTGTGTGGTTGTTTACAGCATTTCTGGGGTCCTGTAGCAAACTGGGGTCTCCCTATAGCTGCCATCGCAGATATGAAGAAGAGCCCTGAGATTATCAGTGGCAGGATGACCTTCGGTAAGACACACAATCACATATATTGATAACTATAAATGTATAAGTGCACAGCACACACAATACTCCCATCCTTTTCTAGTTCACACTGTTAGGGTTTGGGTTGTAAGTTGTGTTTTGCCTCAAGGTAACTTAGAAATAAGAGATTCTGTAAAGTAAACAACAGTGACAGTTCTTGTTTAGTCACTTTGTATGTTGACTTCTGAATGAAAGTGCTTTCACTTTGGCCTCAAAAAGGCTTTGATGGAAGACAAACCCTAACAGAAGAGTTTTTACGGACAACCTATCTGTAGGACTGTGTTTGAATTGGGATTTGCTTAAAGACTTAAAAGCTTAATGTTCATATGTATGAAATGTGTGTACTGTTAGTTACTACTATTTATTTTACATGTTTGAACAGTGGTAGGAAGTGCAGAATTTCATTTTGTTATGACTATTCATTAATAAATTCAAATTGATGTGCTTCATTGGCATGTATATATATCAAAGTAATAAAGGTTATAACTACTGTCTATGTTTTCTCTTTCCTCTCAGCCCTTTGCTGCTATTCATTGCTCTTCATGAGGTTTGCCTACAAGGTGCAGCCACGCAACTGGCTATTGTTTGCTTGCCATTTGACCAATGAGTCAGCACAGCTAGTCCAGGCTAGTCGTCTCGTCAAATACAAGTAAGTCACATTTTAGCCTGTTATTTCTTTGTCATTGTGGATACCACAGGGACATCCTGATCAAGTTTTTGTGGCCCCAATCCGAGTCCATTAAAGTTGGGTATCTGCCGATAGCAAGTTTGATCTGACATTGAATTTATGTGAATTAAATTTTGATTTAATAGCCTGCGTATCTGACACGTTGAAATAACACAGCTGCAGACTAGTTAAATCTCACACACCTTATTTTAATGAGTGTCCTGATCCAAATACTGAAGGTCATGGTTCAAAAATGTTAAGTTTATAGGCTTAAACTTTTGATATGATATGAATGAAAGTTCACTTGGGAGAATGCCATCCCTGACAGTGACATGACGGGATCCACTAGACAGAAGGTGTCTCACTCTTCACTGTTATTTATATTTTTAGATTTCTAGAAACTAAAGAAACACTCAGTTCATTTTGTTTTGCAGTGGTGTTACAGAATGGAGATTCTTCCCTTACAAACAGTGACAACAGACGAGTTTAATTTAGGCCTGTCATGAAATTACTGATGGAATTAACATAAATTAGTGACAGCAAATATGACGAGGCATGACATCATTTTAACCGGCATAAGTGACGCTCAGCACCGGCTAGTGAACCTGTATCCTTCCAGCCTCAATCAGTTGCCTGCAAAAAAACATCCTGTTTCCAGTTATTTTCCTGTCTGACTTCTCTGCAAGTCACTGATGTTATAAAAGTCACCGGCTATCCTATCAAGCCTCACTTAAAGAAATGTTAGTGGTGTTATACAGGTGCCTTATACTGTTAACTTTGTCATGAAGCTCATGGGTTCAAAACAGGTCTGTGTCATGTCATCATCTTTCTTTCTTTCATGTTCTCTGTCATTTGTGCTAACAAATGCCTAATATACATTGTGTTTCTCCAGTTATTTTCAGTCTGGTCCTTATTTTGCCACCATGACTTTTGATTTTGTTCAATATTTCATCAGTGACTCAACTATTGAGTTATAAGGAAAAGCATTACTCTCAGATATACTTGAGTGAATCTGTTTCTGTGTTATTTCAGCATGGAGAAGAAGATGGGCTCTTAGTGACAGAGTGAAGCAGATGGAAACGTTCACTGCAGAGTGGCACCATGCTGCTACGACAGCCACCTAAACCTGGACATGAAAACATTTTATCTAATCATTAAAATCATGGCACTTAGACCATGATCATCCTCATGAAGTTTTAGTCAGTTTTTACTAAACAGACAGAAGAAAGCAGATGCTTTCCTCCAAGATTTAAGGTCAACTGTTGTGATTTATTTTAAGGTTTTTGCAACATTCAACATGACACACAAAAATATACTGTAGGTGAATGTACACTCAGCTCACCAGCCTGACAGATGCTTTTCACACTGAATCCACTGGCCTGTTAAACATTTTCAGTCTAGGCTAAAACAATCATTATTCACCAATTACCTCATTTCCTAACAGTTTTATTATTTTCTTAACTCCTTACTAATTCAGATAGTCATGATATTTCATAGAGAACGTAGCCTGAGGTCAGTCTGTGCAAATATCTCCACACCATGGCAGATTATCACTGGCTAAGAGTATGGACTTTCATTCATTAACCTTTACTTAAACACAGAGAACACACAGAGACGTAAGCCTTTTGTTTGATGTTCTTTGGGGCAAAATATTATGCTGCACATTGAAAACAGAGTGTCTAATTTGACATACATTTGTTATAGTATAATAAATAATGATTGTTTAAGCAAATGTTTAAATAATTGAAAATAAATATGTATGTCTTTTCATGTGGTGAAGCTGCCCACACTGTAAATCTGTGTAATCAGACCGTCTGACTGGGAGGTTTTAATCCTGCATGACTGAGCGAGACAAGTGACTTCAGTCAGTGCTGACCAAACATGTACTGTGTGTTGTTGTTAGGTGTCATTCACATTAATTTATTGCCGTTGTATAATTCACATTATTTTTCCCTGATTGACGATTCTGGGTTTGTCTAAATAAACTGGCTCTAACCAACTTGAACGCAATTTGTCAAGTGAATTATTTATTTTATTATTTTATATTTATTTCATGAAGTTCAGCTTTGCAACTGCAGTTTTCATTTAATTCTTGGTTGTCTTTAAGTCCTGCTCCATGGTCATTGTTACTTAGGGATCAGGTGACCTTTCCAGTGTCAATTATTTCACTGTGACGTCATGGAGGCCACTTCTCTGTATTTACACTCAACACTTAATTCTGCAAGCTAATCCCTTATTATGTTAACACTGAACACATCTTTTCAACAAAGAACAAATAAAACTAACTGGAAATGAATGGGAGTTACTTTGTATGTTTTACATTGAATGTGTACACCCAGCTTTTAAACTTTTATGTGAAGATTTTATCACCATTTTAGACAAGACAAGAAATGGGAGTCAAGTGACATTGTCAAAAGCAGTGGTGGAAATAAGTAATTAATGTAATGAAGTATCTAAAATTATCAATTTTGCTAAAGTGAACTTTTCATAGTGTTGACATACTGAGGCATAAACTTAGATAACCAGTATTTTAATATTGTAGTGTTGATGTGGAGCTAATTCTAACTTTTATATGCTGTTGGATAGTTTAATTAATAGTAATACATGATAATAATCACATTTTATAAAGTGTAACAAGTGACTTAAGGGGAAGGAAAAAATGTGCAAGAGGAATAAAAGGTAGATAATATTTTCCTCTGTAATGCACTGAAGTAAAGGTATGAAATGCAGTACTGATAATTTGTAAAGTTATTTGGTACATTCCACATCCCTGTTACTGGGCAAGAATGTAAATGGCTGTTTTATTTCTGGGAAAAAGGCACTGACGAAAATAACCATGAAAAGAAAAGTGTAGAAAACAGAGAGATAACTAATTAACTCCAGCAGATGGCAGTAAAGCAACAAAAAGGAGCCAGTTCCAGCTGAACGAGAGAGAAGAAGACCAACAGACCAACATGGCGTCTCTCAGCAGTGATGAGTGGAGAGCTATCTGCGACAAATTCACCAACGCCCAAAACCTCACGGAGGTTGAATCACGAAACGACCCAGAAAATGATCCGTTCCGCTCCAAATACAAGGCCAGGGAGCTCCTCCGAGAGATATACTGCTCGCTGAAGAGTTTTGAAGTTAGCGAAGGGGAGGAGGACGGCGGCGGAGAGAGCGGCGACCCGCGGCCGGCAGAGCAGCCGGTGGACGGGCAGAGGGAGGACGGGTTCGGTCAGGGCTTCAGCGGCGACTCGCCAGCTGGGCTGCGGGCCGCTAAACTCGGGGCTGTGGAGTACTATCTGGGCGTCAACCACGTCGACACAGAGGAGCTGTCGGCCGGACAGGAGCATCTGATGAACTGCATGAAGCTGCTGGGGAGATGCAGCGTATCTTCCGAGAATGTGTCGCTGTTTATCCATGTCAGGGTAATGTTAACTTCATGCTAACAAGAAAAAAACAGCTGTCCGGTAGCTTTACATTAGCATTAGATTTCAGATTTCAGCAGAATATTTTTCATTTACAGGCCTTTGCTATAGCTAAGATTAACCAGATGAGCCTAGTCCAAAAATATTGTTGAAAGATGTGTTAGACTATGACTTAGATGCTGCTACAAAGTAACCATCTCAGCCTGATTGACTAGTTAATACTGTATATTAAAGTATATTAAACCTCTCCGCTTTTCCACACATTACAGCTTATTGATGATTTATCATAAAGTCTACAAGAATCGAAGTACACCATGCTTAATGTTAACATGTAAGCAATAGACTAGAGGATTCTTGTCTTATCCAGATCATCTTACTGTAGTAGGAGATCAGATGATATTGATGACTTGTGCTGTCTGTTTGTGTTTCTCAGAACCAGTTGGGCATCCTCTGGGCAGGCCGGGATGAGACGGAGACAGCTCAGGGATTCCTTGAAACAGCAGAATCCATCTACCAACATTATATGAAAGAGGTAAGGTTGGTTTCTTGTGTCACTGCTTAACTAAAGCGGCAGATAAACTGACTTGACTTGATTGATGACAGGGCAGAATGAAAAGCATAATTTTACTCAATTATTAAACATTTTTCTATATTTCTTCAGGTGCAGGGTCATGTAACCGTCATGTACATTCCTGTCAGGAGCCAAGGGAGAGGATTGTATTGTTGTGCTTTTGATTTTAAAAAGTGTTGGTTGTGAATGAATGTTACTTGCCATAACTGTGTTGACGCCAGTATTCAAAAGACTAACTGAGAGGCCAACAGCACGAGGACTGCAGAGCCAACATGGCTGCAATTGAAAATTACATTGGCCAAATCCACTTCATCAGCAGCCATGGTTGTTGTGTTGTTGTTTTTTTCAGGATGGGAGTCCTCCCACTGACATGACAGAGTACTTTACTACTGAGGAGAAGCTGCTGACACATCAGGAAAGGACCAAGAGGTAAGTTGTAACTTCCAACATCCCAATACACACTCACACACGTGTACATCTTACCTGTTTATAGTAATGTTATTGTTACTTCCCTTTGCCGTCTCCATATACTTCGTCTTCCCTTTCAATTCTTTCTCTTCTTTCCATCTTTCCTTTTATACCTACCAGGTTTGAGCTGGCCTACACCCACACCATGTATTACCTTGCTCAAGTCTATAAAAACCTTGGTGAGTCTGATCTTGCCTGAGTCAAATTTGTAACAAGTTATTTGAAGCCACATCATATCCACTGAGGCATATGTAAGGCATATATGAAGTTTGCTTCTGAGTTTATATATGTGAACATAATATATAATATACTGCTTTATTTAATGATAGTTATTTTAACCATAGTGTTTTGTCCTCCAGGTCAAACTGAGCGTGCTGCCACCTATTGTCACAGTACCCTGCAGAGACAGTTACAGTTGAATCAGTTCAATCCAATGGAGTGGGCTCTGAACGCTGCTACACTATCACAGTATTACATCACTAAGGTAGGATTTAGATTGATTTATACAGATTGAAAACAATTAATTTAAAACATTGAAAAAGATTTTGCATGATATCACTCATAATGTTTTCATCTGTTTTGTCATGCATGATACACCGAAATCTTCCACCGAAATCTAAAAGTGTCAGTTTCCTTCTGGTTCAGTTTTGCAGACTTGTCAGGGAGTCAGATGATTTTGATTACATGGCAAGGATTTTTGTTGTAATAATCATATATTTTTTTGAAAATCTGGTTTAGGTGTTCACTGAAATGGTATAATATATAGCGAGTATAAGTAGGGATGCACCGATACCGATACCAGCATCGGGTATCTGTCCGATACCCTGTTCCTGTACTCGTTCTCTTATTCATAAAAGTGTCCCAATACCACAGCACCCGATACCACTTTACGGCAGCGTGACGTTCAGTTGGGCGGTCAGGTGCTAATTGAGAGCAAGGAGAAGCAATGTCAGCGGTGTGGAGGTGTTTCAAAGTGGATGATGGTGACAAAAGTAAAGTGGACTGCAAATTATGCTCTGCAAAGCTGTCGAGAGGAGGGACGAAAGCGAGTACTTTCAACACAAGCAATCTGATAAAACATCTAAAAAAACAGCAGCAGTGTGGAAAGTGAAAGGCTTTTTAGCTCAGTGTCCCACATTGTAGATGAAAACCGAAACAGACTAAAAGCTGATAATGCAGAGAAGCTGCTTTTCATTAAAAAAAACCTGCCCCTCACTTTTTCAAAATCGACTTAGTTCTCACAGACAGATGTTGCTGATTACATGATAATGCCTTAGTTGCTCTGCCACAGTTTTATGTTGGTACAGTTATATTTCAGGGCTATATTTAAGTGAAATATGTGGCAAGGCTGTTTGTTAACAAAAAAAGATGCAGTTGAATGCTAAGATGTCAATAACAGTACTTCTATTTGAGTCTGATGAAAACAAAACAAGTTTTCGAGTAAATGTACGAAGTATAATGGCATTAATAAGTACTCATATTGGTACTCGGTATCGGCAAGTACTCAAATGTAAGTACTTGTACTTGTAATTGGATTGAGAACATGTGGTATTGGTGCATCCTTAATTCTAAGTAATGAAAGGGGTGAATATGTGTGTGATTTTTAGGGTCGATACATGGAAGGCAGACATTGTCTCTCAGCAGCTACCGTCATATCAGGTTTGGCAGGAGAGGTTCCTTCTGAGGCTGCAGCACAGGAAAGTAAGTATCTATCTAAATCTTTAATTAATATACATATAAAAATAAGAGCACTGATTTTCTTCTTTACTTTTTATGTGGTTCCCCTTATCAACTACAATGAGTTAAACAGGAGATGACTCAACTGTGAGCAAGGAATTGCCTCAGTTATTACCTTAATTCTTCTTTCTGTGTCTTTCCCTCACACTCCCTCTCATTACATATCATTCATTTAGCCTCTCTCTTTGTATGTCCTAACATCTTTTTCTCCTGTCTGACACAGGTGAGACTGAGAATGAACGTAGGGAACAGCTCAGACAAAAAAGAGCAGAGATCGCAAGATGTTGGATCAAATACTGTCTCAACCTCCTGCAGGACGCTAAGAAGCTGCTAGAGGTACTGCATGGTTGTGTGTGTGTGCGCGCCTGTGGCAGTTTTTAAAATCTTTGAACTCATGACTTGCACTTGAGTCTTACGATCAGTGATAGTCACCATGACTGAACAGAGAGAACACCACCCACAAAAACCTCAACTGTATCATCAGAAAAACCCAAAGAAAAGTTTCCACCAAAGGTTTTGCCAAAATAAAAGAAGGATTAAGGATCAAGGATTATCAGTTTAACAAACCTTGATATTCATGTGTATTCATTTAGATTATCTGTGTCTACACGTGTGTGTACCTGAGCTTAGATGTGCATAATTGTTTTATGCGTCTCTTAAAATGTGCTTGTATTTGTGTTTGTGACCAGGATAACATTGGGGAGCTGGATACTGATCGACAGGATGAGTTGAAGAGGGCAAGAAGAGGTGAGGAGGAAGAGGAAGAGAAGGGCAGGAAGAGCGCTCTGCTGTTTGGCTCTGAAGACACCTTTGACTCCATTGCTAGCCTGGAAGAGAAGGTCTTTATACTGTGCTTGATACTGCTTCTACTGCTGCTAACCATGCTGATGTTGAAGCTATTGTTAAAGAACATGTTATACTTCTACTTATCAAAAATCACCACTATCTCTACGTCAGTAGCGGCAGAAATATTTCCCTTTACCGATCATTTTTTGCTTTATGTTTTCTAGGTGCGCTGTTTATTCCCGTTGGACTTCACTGAGGCCAGAGCTGTATTTCTAGTGGGACAGAATTATGTCACGCAGGTATACACAACACAACACACTCAGATGCACACAGAAACTGGGCTGGACTGACTCAAATCATCAACATAGAGACATAGAGAGCAGTGCAGCACAGTATACAGGCTGCTAGTATGTGAAGAAGTTACCTTCCCAGCAGATAAGTGAGTGTTAAAAGTAAAGTTCTGCATTAAAAAATCAGGTTACAGAAAAAAAACTGCGCTGTAAAGCCCATTGAGATACTGTAAATGATATTGGGCTGTGTAAATAAACATGACTGGACCTGACTTGACACATCAGTGTACAGTTGTGTTCAAAATAATAGCAGTCCAACATGACTAACCAGATCAATCACTGTTTTTGGTAGAAATTATATTATTACATGGCAAATAATTTACCAGTAGGTGTAGTAGAGTCAGAGAAACCAACAGACCCGACATTTATGATATGCATGCTCCTGAGTCTGTGTAATTGAATATTTAGTTAAAAGGGGCGTGTTCAAAATAATAGCAGTGTGGAGTTCAATCAGTGAGGTCATTCATTATGTGAAGAAACAGGTGTCATTCAGGTGGCCCTTATTTAAGGATGAAGCCAGCACATGTTGTACATGCAATTCTCTCTGAAAACCTGAGAAAGTTCCAGACATTGTTCAGAAGAACAGCGTGCTTTAATTAAAACATTGATTGGAGAGGGGAAAACATATAAAGAAGTGCAGAGAATGATAGGCTGCTCAGCTAAAATGATCTCCAATGCTTTAAAATGGACAGCAAAACCAGAGAGACGTGGAAGAAAACGTAAGACTACCATTCGAATGGATTGAACAATAGCCAGAGTGGCAAAGACTCAGCCAGTGATCAGCTCCAGGGAGATCAGACAGTCTGAAGTTACCTGTGAGTACTGTGACAATTAGAAGACGCTTGTGTGAGGCTAATCTATCGGCAAGAAGCCCCCGCAAAGTCCCACTGTTAAAAAAAAGACGTGCTGAAGAGGATACAATTTGCCAAAGAACATATCGACTGGCCTAAAGAGAAATGGAGAAACGTTTTGTGGACTGATGAAAGTAAGATTGTTCTTTTTGGGTTCAAGGGCCGCAAACAGTTTGTCAGACGACCCCCAAACACTGAATTCAAGCCACAGTACACTCTGAAGACCATGAAGCATGGTGGTGCAAGCATCATGATATGGGGCTGTTTCTCTCACTATGGTGTCGGGCCTATTTATCGCATACCAGGGATCATGGATCAATTTGCTTATATCAGAATACTTGAAGAGGTCATGCTGCCTTATGCTGAAGAGGAAATGCCCTTGAAATGGGTGTTTCAACAAGACAATGACCCCAAACACACCAGTAAGCGAGCAGCATCTTGGTTCCAGACCAACAAAATTAAGGTTATGGAGTGGCCAGCCCAATCCCCGGACCTTAATCCAATAGAGAACTTGTGGGGTGACATCAAAAATGCTGTTTCTGAGCAAAAACCAAGAAATGCAGAGGAATTGTGGAAGGCTGTCAAATCATCCTGGGCTGGAATACCTGTTTACAGGTGCCAGAAGTTAGTCAACTCCATGCGGCACAGATGTGAAGCAGTTCTCAAAAACAGTGGTTATACAACTAAATATTAGTTTAGTGATTCACAGGAATGCTAAATCTTAACGTTTTTTTCAGTTTATTGAGTAAATATTTGAGTTTGTAACGAAAAATGCAGACACTGCTATTTTTTTGAACAGCCCAATATAATTTTTTCCTTCATTTTCTGTAAAGTAATTAAAATATTGATACATTTTTCTTCATGTTTTGATGTAAAATATAATATGCAGTGTTCCCAATGAATGGAAATAAAAAATATTATAAGGATTTTGACCTTTACTCACATTTTAAAAAACACTGCTATTATTTTGAACACAACTGTATGTACCAAGGTATTTATAGCTGAAGTTGATTTCAGCTGCACTGCACTGCACCTTTGCCACTCAACTGTTCCTCACAGTCCTCAGCCACATTGTTAGTAAATCAGCAAATATTCTTCTCAAGAAGCAAATCTTCACCAGGATGTGTTATAAATGTGATGTTATTTCTGTTCTGTTCTTTACTGGCTTGTCCAAATGATGCCAGACCCTTTCATTTTGATAGAAAAGCTACAATAAAAAAGGATTTAATTTGATGTAAGTGACAAAGACAACAACACTTAATGAATACCCCACAGAAATTCAGCCTCAGAAAGTATGACTAAATCAAATCAATTCCTTTGTGACACAGTTGTACCATAAATTGTGATTTTCACAAAGATTGCATTCATGCCAGAGATGCCCCTCAGAAACATTTTGTATTTAAGGACAGTGAGAGAAATTCCTGTTCTTGTTTTAAGAGCAAAAATCTTGTTTTAAGAGATGGACAAGCTAATAAAAATGCAGCCTGATTGAATAAGGAATCCCAGTGATCCTGAAAGATGTTGGTTATTAGGTCTGGTGGTTACTATGTAAGATTGATTAAGCAGGATCCTTGGAATTTTTATAGAAAATAGTTTTTTGTGTCCTCTTTCCCCCCCAGTCTGGAGTTGATCTTTACTTGTGACTCTGTGTTTTCTCTTCTAGGCCAAGGAGTACTTTCAGATGGATGGATATGTGACAGACCACATAGAGATCTTGCAGGATCACAGCGCTCTGTTCAGGGCCTTGGCTTTCTTTGAAGAGGATCTGGAGCGACGCTGCAAAATGCACAAACGAAGAGTTGATATGCTAGAGCCAATCTGCACTGGTACAGAGCTTATTTTGTTCTTGAGTAGCAGTTTTCTTTTTGAAGAAAGTTATGTCTCTTTGAATATGTTCATTAAATTTAGGAGAAAAGGTAAAATAAAATAACCATCCATGTAAGGTGACAATAATTGATTAAATCCCACTGTTTTCTTTCTATAGACTTGAATGCCCAGTATTACCTAATGATCCGCAGACAGCTGATGTTTGAGTTGGCAGAGACCTACAGTGAAATGATGGATCTGAAACTGACACTGGCCAACAGACAAGCAGACACACAGTCGCTAGATAGCCACACCATTAAGAAATTCAACCACCTCTGCTCTGCCTCAGCCAAGTGAGTGTACATTTATGTGTGGAACCTGTGTGTGTGTGTGTGTCTGCATCTACATTACTCACTTGGAGTGATTTGTAATCCTCTCCTCTCCAGGTACTTTCAGATGTTCCTAGATTCTCTGTGCTCCCCAGAAGGGAAGGTTCCAGAGCACCTGGAAGAGGAGGTGCTCAGACCGGCTCTGGTGGCCCGCTTCAGAGTAGCCCGACTGCACAGCCGGCTGATCAGCTCTTCACCCTCTGTTCAGCTGGACAACCTCAACAGATCTCTGGAAAACTACAAGTATGAAAATATATTTCTTAATTTATGGCGATACAACCAAACACTTTCTGAGTTGCATATTGAAAGAGTTGCTCTCTACAGGAGAACCGTATAGGATGACAGTAATAGGTTGACATCAACACACAATCTCATGAAAGACGATGATGTAATTGGTGAACTAGAAAGGATTTTCTTGAAATCGGTTAAAATGAATTGAATAAGGCTAGAGTAACTCTATAGTCTAAATACAGACAGCTGACATGTTGTTTATCTGTGTAATATGTTGACTGTTGCTTTCATGCTCCACCTGTTGTGTAGATACGTGGTGCAGTATTGTGAGACCCACCCTGAGGCAGCAACCACTGTGGAGACGGAGCTGGAGCTGAGTAAGGAGATGGTTGGTTTGCTCCCTCTCAAAATCAACCGCCTCAAAGCAAGGATGGCTGCAAACAACTGAAGGACGCCACTGTTCGCTGACTGACTTGTTAGTTGCCTAACAGCATTAAATCCATGCAGATGAGACAGTCCACATTCACTACTTTATAGTCAAAGGACACCCAATAATTAGAGAACTGACTGGCAGATTAAGTGACTTTCTCTCTTACTGTATTCATACTGGTGATGGCCTCGTTGTTTTTTGCAGTGGGCATGCTGCTTTCACAAGACCTTTGAACACATTACACACTATCCATATGTGCTTTCTTCTGTGTAGTAAAATGTATGGTCAATTTATTTTTCATTCAGATAAGCACAGAAAATATATTCTGTTCAAAATCAAAACAAAAATGTCTTATCGTATTATTGAGAAATAATTTGATGATGGTTGATGATATCTTAGAATTGAGTGTTAATTGACCCAGACCTGTTTGTCTCTTTACATCGATGCTTCCCTCCAAACCTGAGTGATGTAAAAAGAAATAAATAAAACACTTGTAGGATTGTTGTTAAAATGTCCGGTGTTGCCTTTGCAAATAAAAAAAGCCACTTTGCTCTTGCATCCTTACGGCTGTTATGTACATAACAGATTTTTATTTTATTTTATTTTACTCATCTGTGACCCTACTCTGATTCATACTTGTTGTTTTTATTGTTAATCATATTGGTTTTCATTTAATGTGGCTTTATTTTCTGTAAAGCACTCAGCACACTAAAATTCTGTTTCTTGTTTCTTCAGCTACTTTGTGTCTGATGTAAGTAAAACAAATGTTAAAGCCTACTGGACCTGTGTATTATCTTCCTGCCCCTGAGGAATCTCACTGTCGTACTCATTCATGTACAATAGATACTGTATGTAATGATATTAAACCAGTGAAGTAATACACACTTACGTCACAACACCAATATGTGCTTTCTTTACTTGCAGAGAGAAGTTGGTCGTGAACTCAGCCTTTTATTTGGTATATCTCCATAAAACTGAAGTACCAAGTGGATTAATGACCATGAGTAAAGGCTGAAATTATCTCAGGTTGGGCTCTAGATGAATTTATGAACCTGCTTTTCCAGAATATTAAACCGCTTAATGCAGAAAAATGTCTAAAACATCTGTGAAAACCAAATTATGTCTTAAAGTGTCTGTGAGTATGTGATGATGTCCTGTAAAAGTTACAGTATATCTCAACTAACAATCTTTTGTCGGTGTTTTTCCAAAGTTGTGTCTTGTGTGTTTATATAACATTTTAATGTACATTTATCACATTGTGCAGCTGAGTTAAAGGGCATGTGGTAAAGCTGTAGACTGCTGCAGGACAGTGTGTCTGATCTACTGGGTAGATACTTGGGACAAGTCTGGTGACACCATGATCACACAGTTGATCATCATTATAGTCATCCCAGTTTCACCTAAGGCAGCAAAAATCTTGTCACACTGTAATAATTCCTGTATACAGATGACAAATTAAAGGAAATAATGCCAAAAATGGGTAAGTGATGCATTCAGAGGATTCAAGGTTTGCAGAGATTATTGCGACATGTTGGACAGTGCTCTTCACCACATCATCACACCATATGAGATATCTTTTGGCCAAACACTTCCTCCCACCAGTACAATTCCAGAGCAGTAGAGAATCTATGCCAAGAAGCAGTAAAGCTGTTCTGGTGGCTCACTGTGGACCAACACCTTATTAAAACACTTCATGTTGATTTGTCCTGTAATTTGTCATCAGCCTGGTCACAGGTCACACTGTCTAAGCTGTTTAATTACTCATTTTATCTTATAAAGCATTTATTGCTATAGTTTCTTCTTCAAGACATTAGAAATGTGTTCAACAGAACCAACACCAATTTAATAACAATTTTGCCAAGTAATGAACACCAACACAACCCCTCCCACACGCACACATACAATTCAAAATATTGATCATGACGTAACTTGTTTGTATTGTGGCTCTTCATGCAGTGAAAATCATTTCAGTGCATTGGAACCTGCACTTCCTGCTTTAATTTATGCCTCCACTAACCTTTCTCATGCTTGTCAAAACGTGTATTGACATACCTGCTCAGCACCAACACACTAAAAACTAATGTGCTATGAATGAGAACTTGGCTGAGTCAGTTTACTGGAAAAGTCAGGTCAGTTTTATTTATATAATGCCAAAGTTATCTCAAGGCACTTTTCACACAGGGAAGACTACAAAAATTACACGAGAGAGAAGATGCCGGGTTAGTAACATGCATTAATGGGATATGAATGTGTACAGATGGAGAGGGAGAGGAGGAGAGGGGGGCTCAGTGCATCATGGGAAGCACCCCAGCAATCTAGGCCTATAGCAGCATAACTAAGGGATGGTGCAAGCCAAGCCTGAGCCAGCCCTAACTACAACCTTTATCAATAAGGAAAGTTTTAAGCCTACTCTCAAACTAATACAAACACAGACCAAGATTCTACAGATGAGGAGCCTGACAGCTGAAGGCTCTGTTTCCCATTCTACTTTTGGAAATCATGCTTGAAGTTTAGCCAACTGATTGGTTTTATCTGGCTTCATTGATAATTGGGTATTATCTGCATAACAATGAAAGTTTATGGAGTGTTTCCTATAACATTGCCTAAAGGAAGCCTATACTACATAATGTGAATAGAATTGGTCCAAGCATAGAACCTTGTGGAACTCAGTGTCCAACTTTTGCATTGTAATGTATACAAACTGAAATCAATCTGATAAATGGGACTTAAACCAGCTTAGTGCGGTTCCTTTCATGTTCCAGGCTCTGTAATGTTTCTGTTTTTCTGTATGATCTTGTGTGTGACCAGCTATATTTGTTCTGTATATTTTCTCTCTGCTTATTTTTTGTACTCAGGTCTTGCTTGTAAAAGAGATCTTTTACCTCAAAGAGATTAATTGATAAACAAAGGCTATATTAACAGCGTAATCATCCTGCAGCAGATTCCATCATTGACATATATTTTCCTGACAGTTTCACAATTTGCAATACTAGAAACAAAAAATGCAAAGCTGTAGGGCTGCTGCCTTTTCCAGAGATGTTTCTTTTATGAACCTATGATGCTTCATTCAACTGGAAATACACCCACAAAGTATTATATAAAGCCATTACTTTCTGATTCACGCTCCTGGGAACAGACGACAGGGAAGTGGAAGGCAAGTGGAAATGTCACTGTGGTTTGATATGTATGACAAAATGTGGCACACTGACAGTTGATGTTTAGTCTTACATTTACTGCATTTCTTTAAAGAAAAACTGATGACTTTAGTTTATTGTGGATATATTATCAGTCACTGTTGCACTGTCACTATGGAGCCCAGACAAGTCTAGTTATTTAGTGTCACTTTTCCCCGCCTGGTGAAATAATCCTGTGCATATATGTTAACGACTGTGTGTGTTTACTGTGTCTCTGCATGTGTGTTTCTGAGAGTGTGAAATAGTGCTGTCTTTATTGCCATAAACTCTGGTTACTCAGACAATAGACTTGAATCCCACATAATGTGACAGGCGTGGGAATGGAAACCAAGCTGACTATAAAAACTGACTTTTTATAGATGCAGTGACATACAGGCTGCTGTGGCAAGCAAACATATATCACATAGTATATATCAGATATAAGTGATTCTATAGCGCAGTTTCTATAGCGTTGATTCTATAGCGCAGCCTTTTTAATTGCTTTTAATTGCTATGGAATATTGTGGAGGGGACAAGAGGGACGTCAGCATCCCTATGTGCGCAATGATGTATGTCAGCGGGTATACGTGCCTCATAGATATGTCACTTCTAGTGTGTGTGTGTGTGTGTGCATGGAGGCGATGCTGGGCAGGCTAGCGTGTCATTTCCTGAGGGAAAATGATAGCAACTGATGTTACCACTTCCTTCACAGCATCATACTGATGTGTCAGCTGAAACAGTTCTCTCGCTCTCTTTCTTCTTCTCTTCTTGTCTGACATAGACAAGAGAGTAGACAAGACAAATGAAGAAGGCGCACAGAGACATAGAAGAAGAGAGGCGAGAAAAACACAACAGTCAAAGGGAGGAATGCAGTATTCAGCCCACAGAGCAAGAGCAGGAGCAAGGACTCAATTGACAGAGTGCTGACAGTAGTATGCCCGCACGCACGCACGCACACACACACACACACACACACACACACACAGAGGTCAATGAGTCGAGGCTCTTACAGGAAAGGCCACCCAAACATCATAATACAGTTTAGCAACACACTATCGTATTGATTTGCGTTAAGCTCTTTCTGCACACACACATGGAAGGAGATCAAGTAAAGAACACAGGACAGGTGACGGGAGACACCCAAACATTTAGATTTACTAATACTGAGAATCTGGTCCTCACTGGCTTTCATTCAGTGCATCTGTAATAACAAACTGTGCTTAACTGAGTGTTAATTTGCTTGTGTATCTAAAGAAAAGCTTGGTTTGTGTGGTATCACTGTGCCCTTTGATAAACACTAAGAGGTGCAGCGAGATGTTGATGAGACATCAAACTGCCATTTCACAACATGTGACAATCACAAAACCACAGATGTTATCAGCTGAGTTCCTCTTGTCACTACTAAATGGATGACCGCAGCTCTTCAGCTACACACTTAATTTGATTAACTATTGGGCTGTTTGAAAAACTTCTCAATATTCTGTGAGTAGTGGGGAAGATGGTTTACTATGTTTTAAAAAATTGCTGAAAAAGGTTTGAGCTATTCCATTCAATATAAAAGTGATCATTTCAATCAATGAAGGGTTGGAAGGCATGGAGTGAAATAGAAATAATATATGTATCACTGTTTAGAGACAGAGTGAATTTGCTTTTGCCATTTGAAATGATAAACTAATATTTTAAAATCTAACAGTTCCTTTTTTCTTTGTTGTTGTGTGTCTGCTTTTGCTGTGTCACACAACCTGCCACTCGTGACATGCCATGCCACTGCACACCACAGCCCATGGTTAATGCAATAATAACTGAGAATAATGTTACCACCTAGAATAACCTGCTTCCTACTGACCAACTACATAAACAAAGCAGGCTTTTTTTTTGTCTTTTTTTATGATCCAAGAAAATAAAGGAAAACCGATCATACTCTGATGAATGTGTGAAAAAGAACAGAGATGTACTGACTCAACTTAGCTCTAACAACTACTGGATTCATCTTACTTTCGATCCCTACCTAGCCCCTACCTCCATCATTAACACTTCCTAATAACATGCACATTACATCACATGCTACTTTCAACAACAGGTCCAAATCTTATATCTTCTCTTCAGCTCCAAACAACCTGGGGCATTGTGAAATAACTTCTGGTCATTATCAATGCAATGTTAATCTTGTAAATACACTCCACCTGCCTGAGGGCACCGGGACACACCAGGTGTAGACACTTGAAATGTCTGAACTTGTGTTTACCAGCACAGTCTTATATAACGAAAATAACACATACAGATACCTGACACCAGTGGTGGGCAAAGTATTTAGATCTTTTGCCCTACGTAAATATTGCAATACCACAGTGTAAATATAGATCGTCCACACATTCAAAAATGTATAAACAGCAAAAATGTGCTTCAATTTTCAACAGTAAATTACTCATTATGCAGCATGGCTCTTTTCAGGGTTCTATATTCATCATCTATATATTATTGGAATACACATTATATCATTTCAAGCATAAACAGCAGTTTTATGTAGTCAAGAGGGAGCTGATTTCAACTACTTTAGCTTACTGTTAGGTTTTGATGACAAAATGCCTCTCATATTTTAGAAGATGATCATATATTATTTTTATATGTAAAATGTGTCTGCAAAACTTGATTACATTAAACTGCTAACAAACACAAGCGTGCATATAAGCTATGAATCCTCAGAACATGTGGAGACACATAAAAGACACAAATATACACAATGAAAAACAGGTGCAGACACACAAACACATGCACTAAAGTAGCTACAGCATACAACACATACACTGACACACACCCAGCCAAACGTTCACACACCATGAGGTAAGGTCACTCAGTGGAGATGAGGTTGTTACTGTGGGCTCATGTGTTGGGTGACTTCCACGCAGGTTCCTCCATACTCCCTGTGGTTGTTTATTACTGTTATATGATTGTATTTATCTGTCTCCATCTCTTCTCTTTAGTCTTGTGAAAATAGAAGAAAGCAAAAACAAGATGGATGAAACCAAGACTAAAAGAAAGTAAAAGGGTGAAACACAACTGTCCCTCTCTCTCTCACACACACACACACAAAGAGGAGAGAGTAAAAATGCTTTTTAGCATGACCTGAACAAAGCTGAAGAACACATTGAACTGAAATTGGTGAATTCAGAAACTCTCACACAGCACGTTACTCTTTGTTCTTATCTCAACACAAAATGAGCCGCAACCAATTAAGACAAATTGCCGCTTCCTTTCTGTCGTTTATTATCCAGAAAATACAGATTGAATCTGGGCTGCTATCGTCTGGCATTTCCTCCAGTTGCGCAAACTCCGACCTGATATCTGATATTTTAGGGGCAGCTAATGCAAAAGTTTCCACTGAGAGGATGTTCATACAGCCACTTTCTGCTCGAAGGCTTCAGGAAACCATGACGCACTCAGAGGCTGAGCTCCTTCAGGGCATATTTTGACTCCACAGGCAGTTTACACTTATTCTTCACCGCGTTAGAAGCTTCACCTCGGAAAAGGGGTACCTTCACATTTCATTGTTTCTTAAGAAAAGACACGTTTGAGGATGACTTGGTCTGCTCCCTCCTTTCTCTCGTGCCTCATACATAACGGAAAAATTGATCGACTGTTTAATACTGTCAGGTCTACTTTGTGACTCTTGTTGCGGAGACACATTTCACCTTGATTGACTTTATTTGGACTTTACTCAGACAGGTTGTGGGGGACAGTAAAAATCATTCACATCTCAGCAGCTCATGTGTAATCCTGGTCATCCTCACAGCAGCAGGGGAAGGTTGGGGTCTGTGACTGACAAGCCAACACTAGAAATTGTTCCACTTCGCTGGTATTTGACTCCCCTGTGTCCAGCATAGTGGTACCGTAAACCTTTGACTCATTACCTCATTGTTAACGTCCAGTGTTTCTCTGCTTCTCGTTGTTGGGATGATGGTTTGCTCAACATCCTTCCCACCTGTGCAGACTACAAACACCATCCTCATAAAGTCTAATGTTCTGTTCCTTAATATGACATGTTTTGGTAGATTAGGACCAAGGCTGAAATACATAAAGGAAAAATATTTGCAGAATCCCTGACTGGTTCTATACCACATTAAATCAGAAAAACAAAAGGCATTTCGGTTTCCGGTGGGGGTTGATGTGGCTCGAAAGGGGTTTTTGGACTCTCACCATGACACAAATGAAGCTGGTGTCCTTTGTTGATATAGAGAGGAGCAACATGGGAAAACACTTTAATAACTGAAAATAACAATCCTGTGATGTTAACTTTACCGTTATATCTGGTATTGTGAAATTTTAGCCTACTTAAAAATATTAACCACCATGAATGTTTTGTATACATGTTTTGTCTGTATATATGAATCACTAATTTAAGAACCTTCTCATATTTTAGACTAATGCAGTTTAATATGTCTTTTAAAGACAGTACAAAGGTCTCTGCTCTGTTGTTAACCATCTTTTTTTTACTCATAGCCATTAGATTTTGCCAGTGCTAGGCAACTCAGAGCTAAAATAAGAACAACAGCAATATCAATTTTGATTCAGAAGCAGGAACATTAAAAGTGAAATCATAACATGACACCTTATTTATTACAGTTTATACCGACTTTCACTTAAACTCCAAAGCTGTGAGCCTACAGGGGCATTGAACACAAAACCTGAACTCTGTCAAAAATGTTGTCATCATGCACATTAAGGCACTCTTTTTTTAATTTTTCTTTCTTTCTTTCTTTCTTTTTACTTACACAAATAATTCAAAATCCCTTGTTGTCGCGGGACGTGATCCATCTGAATCGCCAACATTTTCAACGTGTTAATAGCACATCGAAGACCAGTAGATCACCTTTGGCAGGTATCGGTGATGCAGAAATGTCACACTATCTTTTCGGGGGAAAACATTGTTTCTTTTTAAACAGGCTTTAAGAATCTTCATCATTTTCCAAGAGCCATAAAAGTTTTTTAAACAATGCCAGGAGCTCAACGGTGTGGACAAAACAGGAAATAACTTTGTTTTGGCAAAGGATGTGTACAATTGTTTTTGTTGCAAATTAATAAATCCATAACAGAATGTCACACCAATCATCTAGCAGGTAAAATCCCACCATGGAATTAATGATGTGAATTTAATTTTAACTAACTTTGTTTTACAGAAGGATGGCTAATGCAGTAATGTTATCCTCCTTGCTGTTGCCATGAAACACTTGACCAGCTCTCAGCAGTTCTTTATACTACAGGATATCGGTGGAAAAATAACTTAAGTTTCAGATCAACTTGCTGCAGTGTTTTGAGAAAAAAAACGCACCGATTCCCGTGCTTTCCTATTGATTTACATTACTGAAGAAAACGAGGGCGACTCTGAAACCCATAAGACCAGCTTTGTTACTTTTACCCTGTTGCAGAATAATGTTGAAATCTCTGTAATGCTCTAACATGGAACTAGAAAACCCTAATTGTTGCTCTGAACTGATCCAGATGAGCAACCAGATGTTGCCAAGAGCACTCTGACTGCAGTGAATTGCATAAGCCAAAAAAATAAATAAATGTGAATTGAACATGGTGACACTTTTTCTCTCAGGAGCACAAGAACTGCATGTATAAGTTTGTGAGGATGTAACCTGGTTGTGAGGCCAACAATGAGCTAACAGTGCAAGTAACATGGGTCGAACCTACCAATAAACTGCCTGCTTCAACTGCACGGTATCTGTAAGTACTCATGAATGATAATACAAGCTTGGGATGTCATGACTTATTTGCTCTGTGAGTTGCTCGAAGTACGGTGAGGCGTCTTGAGCAGTGAGCTCACGTCAGTGTTAAACTAAGTCCAGAAAAAACAAAACAGGTCTGAGTGATAATATAGTGTACTGCAGTTGTCGAATAAATACCAGACTTTAAATATAAATACTGATTCTGTGTTGGATCTCTTGCCTTGTGGTTTAACACAACTCAACAACACAACCCATATCTGGAATTGACATCTCTGTGTGTATTATTGTTGTTGTTGTTTGAGAGAATGTGTAAGTGCAGTGGGTAGCCAAGAAAAGCCAAAAAGAGACAGCGATGGAGGAAAAAGAAAGACAGAGGGACAGCAGAGAGAGGACAGAGGTCCAGAGCTGGAATGAAGAACCTGAGGTTCCATGGTCCATTGCCTCAGTGCACAGGAGTAAGGGTATATAAGTTTAAAGCAGTGGATGGTGATCTGTTGTGGTTTGCTTCACTTCTTATTATCCATTTCATTTTTATCTTGTTTTATTTTCTTATTAAATCATTTAAACTTCATTCAGATTATTTTTAAGTGAATTTTGTGTGGTGCGGTATATTGATGTCTATGAAAAGATATTGAAATATGTATGTAATTTGCTAAAAACTAAAAATACTTACAGACTTTTGTGTATGTAACAAGCTGTTATGAGCAAATAATAATGACAACTTATTTCTAGCAATAAGTAAACATATTAACGGCGCATACATTTCCTCTAATGCTAATGTGTGTGTGGTTAGCTCAGGCACTTTCTGGAAGCTTACGAGATCTCTGTACCTGAAAACTCAAGTAAGAGGGGTTATTTGTTTCAAGGCATCTGTGAAAAGGGTCTACTAAGATAGATAACATGTATTCATTCACTCATTTCATGACTTTTAAGTTTCTGCTCTGCATTGGGCATATAAAAGCATACTTACGGTTCTACTTTTGAAAAGTGTCTCTTGGTGCATGTAATGATGGCATTTATGGTTTTAAAATGAACGACTCACACTCCTTGTCTATCTTAGTTCCACCAATACATGCGTTGGATAGGCTGCAGGATTTAACACAGCTTTGAGCATGAAAGCAAATCGGTGAGCGTTTCATTTAGTAAGATAGCTAGATTCAAAATGTAACATTTAACACTTGTTGTCTTAAGCAAGTTTTTTTATCGAACTTTAGCTCATATCTCTATCTATAAGCTTCACGGGTTGTCACAAAAGTGAAGTCGAAATAACGACTCAAAATAAGCCATTTTGTTTCAAGAGATGCATGTGTTGCATGCTTCTACCTTAACTGGTGAGAATCAAATTGTTTGCCACTCCAAGCATTTCAGCTGAACAATAGTTCATATGTTTCTTCAATTTCTGTAAAACAAATAGTATGTCAAAGCATGATTATTTCAGCCTTTGCTCCCATGTCGTTAAATTCTGGTGGAGAAATTAAACCTGTCAGAAGTTGTACTCTGTCTGAAGGGGACACATATACACACTACACCCAACTTTGTATCTGAATTGAAAAAGTTCATCAGTTTGTGTTTCCCTGTGACGAATCTAACTCTTTCTCTGGAAGAAGTAAAGTTTATTGAAAATTATGTTTTAATGGTTTTGCTCAAAGAGATACAGACCATCCTGTTTGTTAGACTCTCTGTTGGTGTTCCATTTAGCTTATTTTGGTAAAACTTTTTTAAAAGTGATCCACTGGAATTAATGAGCCAGTGGGCTTGCATGTGTGTGTGTCTGTGTGTGTTTACCACATATGATGTGTGTAAGATTTTATGTTTTAATATTGATGACATTACAGAGAAAGTCTGTATCACAGTCTTGGCTTAACCCTCGGTTTCCTTTTAGGTTCACTATATGTCCGTAGATATACTAATCAGTTAATGACCTGATATTTAAAAAAAACAAAAGCACACAGTGTTTAATGAGCTCTAACATTATAAATTCTCCATATAAATTACCATCCAGTTAACTAAAAATCTTCTATTTCCACAGAAAAACTCTGAAATTTAATCTCTCATAAAACACTTCAGATAACACAACACATCTTAAACATGTTTTCTGTATCAGGTATGTGTATTAGGCGTGAAAAGGTGGATGACAGAGATATTTGCTTTGACACCAATCATTCAATAAATATTGGTCTGATAAAAAAGTCAAGTGAAAGTTAGATGACATGGTTCCAGTGAGCTTGAATAAACAATGCTATAAATAATAAGGATTACACAGACAGACACAAAAGAAATAGTAAAAACAAAAACAAAAAAACGATAACAGAAGGAGAAGAGTGTCAAAAAATGGTTGGAGACAGAGTGAATGAAAGAAGTGGATAGCTTTGAAAATGAGGAAAATGTCTGTGTTGTTTGTCTGAGTCTTATCTGTCCACCTCCTACATCACTCTGAGATTACCTAAAAACATCAGGGCCTCAGCAGCAGCAGCCCTCCCATTTGCAGCTTGCCTTGAACAGGAAGCCAGAGGGAAGTGCTGAGAGGAAGTGGGCTGTGACGCCTGGTGGGCTGCTGCTTCTGGTCCCTATTGTTTTGTGTGTAATTATGTGCCACATTGGTCTGATCGTCATTTTTGAGAAGTACCAGATTACATGTAAAAGGGACACTGTAACTGAGTAATTAAACTGGAAACTATGATTTTTTACTTTGATTAGTTTATCTCAACAACCCATAAAAAAGCCTGTCTGAAAAACAGAATATCAACGACTCAGTCAGCTCAAGTCAGGTTAACTTAACACTGTTTCTGTAGGTCTTGATTGTCTTAAAAACTAGGGGATCCACTAGGCTTCCAGTTTTATTTTAAAGCAGTTTTATTTTAAAGCCATCAGCAGTAGCAGGTTATGAGGTTGAGAGTATCAGGTGTTGTTAAGTATTGTCCTACATCATGTCCTTGTGAGCATTTCCCTACACCTCTACCTGCTCCTGATAATTAGTAAATGAAGTAAAAAACCAAATGCCTCTGTCCATTTTTGGAATAACACCCTCAACACGAATAGTATCATTAGTTGGAGAAATGTAAACAAAGCAACACTCAACATTCTGCCCTAAAGCCCGCCTCCACCACCAAATGAGTTTTGCGTGTTGTTACAGGAACTGTGCAGAGAGCTGTATGTTCAGAGTTCGAAACTAGACTGACACTAGACACACGACTGTTTTCATGTTCGTTCGCTGAGGGGAGAAAGTTTCTCTGTTCTCACCTTAAACGAGCTTAAGACACACAGAGGAACTTACTGACTTACGCAAGTGTGATGTGGAAACTTTATCTTTACCTCCTGCACACATACACTGAGACTGGACTGTTCAGTGAAGTAGGCGGCATCTTGCATCTTCATGTTATATGTCACAGACAAATAGTTATTTAAAGTATTTTTATGTCTCAAAACATGACTGGTGGTGATTTTTAATAACAAGTTCAAATAGAGCAAAGTTGATGCAGTGTCCAGTGGTATGTGTTACAAGGTATTCTTGGTGAAGGTGCATCATTTCGTTGTTGTGTGTCATGCAGTCAAAGTGTCATGAAGCCTTGCTACAGCCCACCAGACTCCATCAACATTTCTCAATGTCTGACTCTCATTCTGTTTCCAGAGAGGCAGAGCCTGTGGAGGATGAAAATCTGCAGAGAGAAGAGGAAGAGGAGGAACAAATGGATGAGGAGTATACAGAGATGATCAGTGAAGAGGAGGAGTCACCTGTGACTTTTCCGCATGAAGAAGGTTCTGGTGGTTTTGAAGGCTCTGCATTTGATGGTCTAATGGCAGACCGGAGTGCCACCGCTGAAAGTGAGACAGGCTCTGGGGAACCCTGGACAGTGACAGACAACGACAAAGGTAACTTGAGCGTTCCACGTCCTCCCTCAAGTCTGTATCTCCCTTTTTCTGTTCCATGTAGTCTGACCTGTCCTTGTTTTTGTGCCTGAAGGTGAGGACATGTGGCAGTCGCGCCGCAAACGCTCTCTGGCTGATGAGGCAAAACCAGCAGAGCAGGAGCTGAGGGATGACCACCTTCTGCAGCCGTAGACACCCACCCCCTTACAGACACACACACATACAGAAGGCTAGCAACTATTTTATTTCCACCCTGTCTATTCAAATAGTAAAGCAAATATTGCATCACCACCTGGTGGTGGAAAAATCTGTTTGCTCAGAGATTGACAAAGGCCAAATATATATTTTGTATTCTGAGGACTATTGACAGGAATAGTTTTCCTCAACAACTGTAAACGATATAAAAATATTTGCCAAAAATAAAAGTGGATATAACGTGAAATGAGACATATACACACTTTGGGCTGGTGACAGTGAACTGTGTTTGGCGCATGCTTATTGGAAAAAGATACAATATGCTTTTTAATATAAAAATTTGAAATAAGCTTTCAAAAAATTGTAATACCAGTGCAATAAGATGACACCTTTTTCCATGCATTGCTCATTCACTGAGGCATGTGTTTCATGACACACAAAAACAAAGACTTATTTATATTATTTGATCCTATTTGTCTCAAATGTTGTGACACTTTACTGCAAGGTTGAACAAGAGAATCTTGCAAACACCAAACCCTTTGGGAATGGATTCATGCAATCTTAACCACTGTGAGCTGGAACATATTCAAAATATGTATCATGCACATGCATGCATTTCAACATGTTCTGCGTTGTCTAAATTTGCATTTGAAATACTTCTATTAATAAGTTTATAACAACAGTGTTATTCAATGTTTTCAATGTATTTTATCCTAACTTATCTGTTACCTGTTCTGTTAATTATTGTTTATCATGTTTATCAGTAAGCTGAATATTTTTAGTATCAGGTTTAGATGAACAAAATTTTAGTGATCTGATCCTCTCCTGCTCCAGCCTTAAATTTTTCTACTTGCCAACATGATGATGTTTGGATGCTTTATAGCTACGTCCTTTTCTAGAAAAAAGACAAAGCTTTAAAGCATTTTGATAAGATCTTAAATCTGCTTTTCTGATCTAAAAAGAACATGCATCTAATATGATATTACTCATAAATGATTAGACACATGGTGTGTACATTGTGTTATTACAGAGAGGTGATATATGACTTGAGGCATTAGGCTTTGGGAACAGCAGCAGTAACAGGTATCTGAGTTCAGTTTTGCACTATAATCAAGAAAGAGTAGAGAAAATGAGCGAGATACAAAAGATACATATGTCTGAGAAAATGTATAAAGTGTTGTCATTAATTTGTCCACCAGAGAGCACTGATAAGCTATATTTCAAATGTAAAATGTCCGTCTTCACAATCTTTTAATAACTAAATTGAATGGATCCCTGATATGTCTAAGGAAAACATTAATGTTTTCTAAAGAAGCATATCAACAATGTATCACTGATTTTATTTTTTTTATATTGACATTTTACCCCCCAACTCCTGCCCCCCCCCCCCCCACATGACCCGGGTCACATGACGGTAAGCCTCTGTACTACCTCCTAGTTCAGACAGACTGGCTTACACGGACCGAGGCTAGCTGTTAGCTTCAACTGTCTAGACGGCCGAGATGGTGAGTGTAAAAACAAGCACCAGCTATTCGGACTGCACTGAAGTGAACTGGGGGGTCTTTTTTCATACAAGCTCAACATTAACACGGGCTTCCAGTTTCTACTGGCGGCAGCTGTTTAATGTTTAAAGCTGACAGGAAAGCTAGCTGGGTCGGTCGAATTAGCATCAGTAACGTTACGAGGCCGCCCCAGCTTTCTCACTGATGTTTTAGCCAGCCAGCGGCTTAGCAGCTACGGTTAAGAGTAATAACAACACTAACTAAAAGAAGTAATTGCTTAATAACGGAAGTAACTGCTGCTAGTTTGTGTTGACTATATTTAGAGCTGCAAGGGAGCTAAAATAAATGTCGGTGTTAGCTAACGTTGCTGGTTAGCTCGATGTAATATGAAGTACAGCGACAACTCTTCATTACATTGCTCCTCTGTGGCTCTCTAAGTTGATTTTTGAGTTTTCGTTAAGATTCTGTTATAGATGTATCTTGTCATGGATATGAGGAATGCAGGCATCCCACCCGTGTCCAACTTGTGTCTCCTAACATCTTGATGATTGAGCTTGTTCCTCTAGATTTGCTGCTCCTGCATGTTGAAGCATGTGTTTGTGACTTTGTGCCAGCTCAGAGGAAAATAATGTGACTGTGCAATGGTCATGCGTGATTGAATTAGTGAGGAAATAACAGCTGTTATCCTTCTCCCTGAGTATGGACAAGGGAGTGGGACAGAGAGTGAGGTTAAAGGGATTTACATGGTTATAACCTCAGAGTAGGATTGCATCCAGGGCACACCCATCAGTGCCATTTATGTGCGTACAGCAAGGGATGTTAACCACAGTCCACAGAGATGTGTGTAAGCAAACTCTGTTGTATGTAGTTCAGTCTCTAATAGATAAATGAAGATCACGATAGCCATGTGCAAGTTTGAATAGTGATTTTCAAGTCATGTCTGATATTTTTGTGTTCATTTCTGTTTGTTAAGTTGTCAGTTGTCCTAAACCTCTTAAAAGACATGTCATCTTAATAATTTCTGGCTGTTGGTAACTATTATTCTGTGCAGTTCATGTTTTTCAGGATTAACATAGCAAAGTTTGTTCAACGTATTATTCAGACAGCCCAGCACTTGTTAACTTGAAAATGCTGACTTTTGTACATCTTAAATAGTCTATATGTTTACATTTGTAAACAATGTTGTCTGTGATATACTTTGTTTTTTCAGAGTTTCCTAGGAGGTTTGTTTGGGCCGGTATGTGAAATAGATGTACTGCTGAATGATGCAGAGAACAGAAAGACAGCTGAGTTGAAGACAGAAGATGGGAAAGTGGAGAAACACTACCTGTTCTACGACGGAGAGTCTGTGTCTGGCAAGGTAAACTGGGTTTACATTATTTATGAAGCAGGGTGCAGAGCTGCATGAGGTTCAGTAAGGGGATCCTGCACACATGGAGCATGATGATGTAAATGCTGTCATTTAATGCATTAGTTAACAGAACTCAGTCAGCAGATAATGGGATTCTCAGTCTATTTTGGGATCCTCCCTTTAACAGAGTCCAGTGGGAAATTAAGATGGTTTTGATGTGTGTGTAAAATATGCTCCAAATTAGGGAGGAAGTGAAGCAGCTATGTTTAGGATCTTTGAAGGTATCAGCTGATATTTTAACTTTTAACTTTTTTTTATTAAGTAATATTATAGTCTATTCAGTATTACTTTCACTTGTCATTTTTGTCTGATAAGCTGTCCAACATCATCAAATAGCTTTTCCTGAAGAGCTTAATCTGTTTTGACCAAAAATGTGTATAAATACAATACTAACAGTATGTGATATGTTTGAACAAGGGATAGCTTTTGTCAAAGTAGAACATATTTATAAATTGGTAATATTTTCAAAGTATCACTGTGACAACATGGTTTTTGATTCCTACTTGAAGTCATCAAATGTTTCCCTTTCAGGTGAACCTCAATGTAAAGCAGGGAGGAAAGCGACTTGAGCATCAGGGCATCCGCATTGAGTTTGTTGGACAGATAGGTGAGTATTATCTTCCTGTTCTCAATCTATTTTCTTGTCTTTCACAAGAGGTATGAATAGGTAACTGTTATTGTAATAATGAGGAGGCTATGCTAAACATTTTGTTGTGTTGATGTTAGTAGGATGGTGCTGATGGATATTTTCTGTTTATCACCTGAAACTCCTAAATTCCTCTATGCAGCTGGCTCCATGAAAATCCTGAAATGCCAATTGAGTACTAGGATTTATAGCCAGAAAACAGTAGGATTTTCTCAAGTCACTAAACAGTAGGATTTTCTCACGTCACTAAAAGGTTTAACAGAGCATGTGGTCGTCATGTGCAGCCTGCCATAGTGGGGCCTAACCCTCCTCCAGTTGTATTAACAGTAGGAGGAGGGGAATGAGAGCAGGGTGCTGAAAGAGCATGGAATCGGGATAACATGAAACTAATGTATAGAGCCTCTTGACGTTTTGGAGTAAATTTCCTTTTCTGTTAAGTTTATATTTTTACGTGTTAAAACACCACCCAGACCTCCTCCAACTCTAAACTCCACTCTGCTGTATTTCAGAGCTGTTCTCTGATAAGAGTAACACCCATGAGTTCGTGGACTTGGTGAAAGAGTTGGCTCTGCCTGGAGAACTCACCCAAAACAGAAGCTATGACTTTGAGTTCATGCAGGTGGAGAAGCCATACGAGTCCTACACTGGAGCAAACGTCAGGCTAAGGTATATTCGTAGCACAGTTTGACATGAGGCAAACTGCAGCTTCTATTTTATTATTAATCACATGGGGTGTATTATATGTTACTGTGAACCTAATGTTACTAATGTGGCTCGGTTCAACTGTGTTTTAGATGGACAGGGATCCTCGGTATCTAGTATCCAGGTTCATTGTTACGGCAACAAGCAGTCTGCAGAGGATGATTTCTCTAGCCCATCTTGTTCTGTTACCCCGCTGGAAGGGGACAGTAAAAGAAATTTCCACCAGGGATCAAAAAATGTATTGCTGTAATTGTATCAGTAGTGCTGGGATTACAATTGCTATATTAATATTACAGAATTATTATTATGTATTATTTGATTTACAGGAAACATTTGAAACCATTTGAAAAAGTAAAAATGCCAAACATTGTGCTGGTTACAAGGTCTTCTTTCTTTCTTTCTTTTTTATTCAGTGTTTGTCAGACAGCATAGCCAAAGTTGAACCTTCTTTTGCAGTTTTATGTTTTTAATATTATATCTTACAAACTGCCCAATTCTGTCAAAATTGTAATGAACAACATATAAAATGTCATGGACTAATCAATGATAATATTCTGGGTTCTCTGAGTTAGGCATCTGCACATATGAGGGGGAAAAAATAAGACCTATAAGTCTCTCCCACTCAACTTCCTGTTTTTCTTTCATGCAAATTAGATATGGTTGTCACAGAATGATACAGTGGAGCATTATCTTTGGAGGGCATAAGTTCTGCATTCCTTGTGTTCCACTCTTGAAACTTGTGGTGTATGTGTCTTCTTGCAGGTATTTCCTCAGGGTGACAATAGTTCGTCGTCTGTCTGACTTAGTGAAGGAATATGAGTTAATTGTCCACCAGTTAGCCACCTACCCGGATGTTAACAACTCGATCAAAATGGAGGTCGGCATAGAAGACTGTCTTCACATCGAGTTTGAATACAATAAATCCAAGTGAGATCAATATTGCTTTAACTTCTCTATTCTCCTTTTTGCTGCCTTTGAAAACCTCAAGTCCAGATAAGACCTACCCCTCATCAGGTTGAGTAGCTTCTCTTGATATGTCTGTTTACCAGATACCACCTTAAGGATGTGATTGTTGGGAAGATCTACTTCCTGCTGGTCAGGATCAAGATCCAACACATGGAACTACAGCTCATCAAGAAGGAGATAACGGGCATTGGTAAGAATCCACGTGTAAAAATAAACTAATATAGATCCCAAACATATGGATGGTAACTGTGTGTGGATCAGCAGAATCACTCTCCGCTCAGTAAAATATCTTTGAGATGGGATGTTGTATCTTGTGCAACATAGCGCGAAAGCCCAGTACAGACAGACACAGCCAACAACAACTTTACTGGATTTGGGATTTGTGCCAAGAGAGTTATTACAAATCTAACTTAGTTAGTTAAATCTAGTGGCTGTTCATGGCTCATTTATGAAATCACACCGCATGACAGAGTGTTTCTCCTGCTGAGGTGCTGCCACTGTCAGCCCGGTTAAACTCCTCGTAACACCAGTAGTTTCCACTTAAGCTGTGTGTATTCCCGCGACGGGCACGCAGCTCTCAGCAGACAGAGCTCACCTGACAATAGAGCTGAGGGTATCGGAGCAGACAACAGAAATGCGTCACTCTGCCCTGCCTCGTTCTGTGCTCCAAGATAAGTGCTGTTCTCTTTTCTCCACTACACAAAAATAAATCAGCATTAATTACATGCTAAAAAATAACCGTTATTTATTTCCATGTTATTTTTTGGCTAAGCTACAGAGAGCCACTGCACAGGGGCTAAAGAGGCGCATGTGGCTCCAGAGCCGCAGGTTGCCGACCCCCGTGCTAGCGTTCACACCTGTGAATCAATTCAGAATCATCCACATCGCGATTCATCTAAGAATAGTTTTTTTCCTCCACCCCTAGTAACTTTGTAGTCCATCACATATAAGATTTCTCTAGCCGTGAAATGCTATAGTTGCTTTATTCTCCGGGAGACTAAGTGGGTCCCAAGAAGAGCAGAGAAACTTCTGTCAGCTTTGCTCCACATTACCTTATTCTAGCCTACTCACTTAATGATGCTGTTTGACCTCCTTTTTAGGCCCCAGTACTACCACTGAAACAGAGACGGTTGCTAAGTATGAGATCATGGATGGAGCTCCAGTTAAAGGAGAATCAATCCCCATCAGACTCTTCTTGGCAGGTAAGAGGTCTTCTCTCTCACCAGCTGGCACAGTGTAACCTCATATCATCAGGCTGTTAGTTTCCCATTAAAATAGACATGCTTTTAGTGTCAGTGACAGCTCAACACATCTTCCATTTCCTTACAGGATATGACTTGACACCAACCATGAGGGACGTCAACAAGAAGTTTTCTGTTCGCTACTTCCTTAATCTGGTGCTGGTGGATGAGGAGGATAGAAGATACTTTAAACAACAGGTAATACACTTGTACACACAGCTGTAGTATTGTACATAAGTGAAATAATATCTGCATGTTTCTTCAGCACACTAGGACACACGTGAATCATTTTATGAGTTTCAGCCAAGTTATGTCTGTGTCAGTATACTTTTAGTCTTGTTTACATTATCTATTATTTGTTATTGCCTTTGTAGAAATCAAAATAAGTTTAATTTTATCCCTAATTTTCAGACAGTGATCTTGTTAGGCTGTTTGTGATAAGATGACACAAATAACCACATAAGCTTATTTTGTTGGTACCAAAATTGCTGTATAATGTTGACACTGTTGTTGAAAACTGTATATCGAGCTTTAATGGAAACTGTATAACCATTGAAACTGATGTTTACAGCAAGATAAGACACTCTGCATACATTCGATTACTGTACTAGGTCACTCCCTAGGACATTTGAAATGCATTTAATGCGTGTGTTAAACCTGAGTGATACACACAGTGTTTGGTTAGAAACACTGAATGTTTTAGACAAGAAAACTCTGTGTTTCCTTCAGATGAGTTTTCCTTACCACCACTCAAGTGCACCCGTCCATTGCTGTATTCTTTCGTTTTATTTCTATAACATAATTTCTTTACTTTTATGTGCACCTGATTGTTTACCACCAGATTTTTAATTGGGAATATTGCACTTTTGCCCTCATTTATTCCTGTGCCTCTGTGTGTAGGAGATTGTTTTGTGGAGAAAAGCCCCAGAGAAGCTGAGGAAAAGAAACTTCCATCAGCGCTACGAGTCGCCCGAGTCCCGAACCCAGCCAGTCAATGCAGAGCAGCCCGAGATGTGAAGGCCACACTATGAACTGAAAATACACACAGACACACCCCAACTCTTCACTGCTGAACAGCCAGAGTTGTGAGGTCTGCCCCACAATTTCCCTGGACTGAGAAATGTCTGTATACATGAAAACACATAACATACCCTCAGACACCCTGCCCCCACCACCACTTCACAGCTTCAGATGTGAGCTGTCCTACTACTACCATCACTCTCTACCCAAGGACTGAAACACACTCGCATGCAGACATACAAGTCTGCTGAATGCTAAATGTCAAGGCAAGAGTGCAAATCAAATTGACCCATGTAAGGAACAGTGATGCAGCCTATTTGACCCCAGCGTCTTGGAGCGAAAGCGCACACTTGAGCACACACAAGTGAAGCCATACAGCCTGTTTGCTGAATGTGTGATAAAACAGGCGCAAAGGTGAAAAAAAGGAGGTGTCCACACACGACCACCACACCATTTATTGCTTTCTTCTGCAACTTGAGCTTCTTTTGGTCAGATATTTGGGCAGCACTTACCCTGGACATTCTCTGGCATCCTTCCTCCCCAGCAAAATGATGGCTTCTTGAATCTGTATTGGCTAGCCAGTGATTAAAGGTATTCAAGTCATGTGGGGATCAGCTTGAACGAAGGACACAAGAGACTAAGCTATGAGTCAACACACGCACTCTACGTTAATACACAATACCTGAGTTTGAGCTATGATGACGCCTCTGTGCTCTCGTTCATCCATCCAGCTGTTACTAAGTACTAATTACTTTTTGTTAAGTGTGTTGCAACAGTCCACAGTCTGCTCTCTTCAGGTAAAATTGGAACCTAAAATTAATTGGAAAATTAAGAGTTTAGTGCAAGAAATATTCATCTTAACATAAATCCAATCCAATATTTCATCTTCAAATGTGGCTGGTTTGTAAAAATGAAATTATACTCCACTCTTACATGTTTCCTGTTCCAGCCCATTTTTCATTTCATACCAGAGAAGGTTTTTTTATTTAACATTATGATTTCATTCTTATTTATTTCATAAAGTTATTTAAATAAATCAAAATCATCTAGAGCTGCAACTAATAATTATCTTCATCACTGTTTTATTTAGGTTATAAAATAGCAGAAATGTCTTAGAGCCTGACTTGTTTTGTCTGACCAGCAGTCTCTCTCTAAACTCTAAAAATATTCAATTTACAGTTACATAATAGAGACAAAAACAGCACTAGATAAGCCAGGACCAGACAGTGTTTGGAGTTTTTCTGTTAAAAAATCAATTGCAGCTCTAAAAGTGTCATACATTCAAATTCTCTGCTTGTTAAAAGTTCTTGGGCCCATTACAACATTTCAGTCTCTTAAGATGAATATTTGATGCTGTTTTCACTGATGAGTTCTGTTGCTTTACTACAGAACTGCCTCCAATGTTTCTGTGGCATGCTGCATTTTGTTTGATCTATAAGGTGCTGTTCATTTGTTACTATTGGAAATCATTTATTGTTTGTCTTCCAAAGCTATTGTAAGGGTTGGTTCACCAAAATTACAAAAACGGCTATTTGGATGGAACAGACTCAGCTCCACAGATTAAATTCCTCTGATCTCCATTTTATTGGGGTGGAGGAGGAAATCAGAGAGATATCTACGCATTAAATCTGTACGGTTGAACAGAAAATATGTTCACTTGTAATTTGGGTGAACTGAACCTTTAAGTTTCTATATCCATGTGGGTGACAGCTTACTCTCACTTAAGTCTGTAAGAAATAGTTTGTCTTCAGTCTCTAAAATTCAAAGTTTAACAAAGCTGTAGAAGTTGTCTGGGTACTTCTGCCTGAAAATGAAGTTTCTGTCATCACCACACAAGTAACAGCTTCTATTTATATTTTGAATGATTCTGAGGAACAGTGAAGTGATGCTAACCATGATCAGCAGACGGTAAATCCACTGTTCCTGTCCTTTCACCTTGTTTTTCATAGGGTGCGGCGTGAGCCAGTTGGTTTGGTGTATTTTGAATACTTATGTAATAAATGGCTCATGTCTGCTGTTGTAAGCACTGGAAGGGATGCAGTATCACTATACTGTAAAATCCAACATTGTTCCACTGTGACACTCAGACCTGCAGTTTAGGTCCTGCCTAAAAAACAAACTTATACACACACTGTTTGGTGATATTACCAGTCCTGTGTGTAGGGTCAATTTGCCCTTAAGCTCTGATCTGTGGCCAGTTTTGCACTTTTCCCTCCAATGCTTAACTTTGTATAAAGCAGCATGGAAGCTGAAATGAAACATCACTCAAGGACAACTTCACCTCAGAGATCTCCTGTGTCTGTATATATCACTACTTATTTTAATTGGACTCACTAAGTACAATATTTTGTTGCTTTTTGTCTCTTTAATGTGCGAGTCATGCCACCATGTTGTGTGTTTCATCTCTTAAATGTCTGAACACTCAGATCTACAACTTGGTTTTTCTTTGTTCCTTTGAAGAAGTGTTGACCGTATATTTTGGTCTTCCTTTGTCTGGGAACAATGTAATTTATTTACAAGTAAGGCTTTTTTTTCTCTCTGCCTGTCAAATATATTTTCTGTCTTTCTGAACACTGTACTGGTAGGGTTTGTTTGGTGTACTTTAAATACCTTCAGAGGTAATGAAGAAACACTAAATGCCAAAACTCTCTGCCCCTGTCTTATCTACTGCATGTTAATCTTTACACAAGATGCCATCATCATGCCATCAATGTGTGTGTGTATGTGTGAGAGAGAGAGAGAGAGAGAGTGTGTGTGTGCCTGTAAGCGTGTATGATAATATATGTATATATCTACACCAAACCCAAATATAAAGCTTAAATGAATAGTGAATAAAGCAAATTTATACTGAATGTCTTGTGAACAACACTCTTTAAAACATGGTAAGAAGAATTCAGTTCAGTTCATTATTGTTGTGTCTGACTTTTAATTGTGTTATTGATTCAGATGATGACATCTGTCTGTCATCAGAGATTTCTTCAATGGCAGAACACGTCACGACCACAAAACGCATTAGTTATCCAATTAAAGTTTAATTAAGTCTGTGTGGATAATACCCAGACTCTGGATGCTGTGTTGCAGGGCCAAGTCACAACTGACAACTTGTTCCGTCAGCATCCATTTTCAGTGAGTTTATTGTTGCTTAAATTCAA
Organism: Lates japonicus; assembly: GCA_033238685.1. Taxonomy (NCBI): domain Eukaryota; kingdom Metazoa; phylum Chordata; class Actinopteri; family Centropomidae; genus Lates; species Lates japonicus. The sequence goes on along the minus strand of BRZM01000033.1, from coordinate 5,270,631 downwards.
GACAAATTTGTCCTATGTCTGAAAATAGGATTCCACTGCACAAAGTTGCATGTCTGTTGAGCTTTTTCATGTTCTCTTCCCATGGAGGCCATCTGTGCAGAGACTATGACTCCCTCATTGTAGGCTAAAAGTGACTTTTAAAAATACAATTAAAGGAATCACCCCACATAGGTTTTGTCCCAACTCAAGCTTTGATAGGCCCAGCTTCTCCCTTGCCTTTACCTCCCCACTTTTCAGTCCTCCTCACGGCTGCTGTCTTGTGTTCATCGATGCACTTGACCATTCTCATAAAGGATTTAGCATGGTGCATCGGAATTACAAGAGTGAAAAAAGCTGTGAAACAGCATTGTTATTGCGATGTAAGAAGATTAAAGTTAAATAAAACAAGAGCCCTGCAAAGTCATATTAACATAATTTTTTACATTTCATTTGACATTTCCTTGATGGCTAATCAAACATTTCTGTGTGGGGCTGAGGTGGTGGTGGTGGTGGTGAGAGGAAATAGCTTCAGTTTTTAAAACGAGTACTTCAACGTTTGTTTTGGATTATACGAAAAAGGTAGATACGGAATGGTAAACAAAAAAGTTTTTTATTGTTTTTTTAATTAACTGAAGTAAATTACCTAAAATTATTTCCTGCAAATCTTTTCGAAAACCAATAGAAAGCAATCTAAGTAAATGAATGGTGGCTTTGGAAACGTTCAAAGATCTTTTTTAGTTGTTACTAACTGAATGTCCCCGAGAGTAGGAAATGTTTTTTAAGGCGACTATCACTATACAGTCTATGTGGAGTTAATGATGGGACGTTTGAAGCCGAATACGTCACCATTTCGTTTTGAGTGACGGTTTGTGAATAAGAGTCGTAAACATCCTGCACTTAACGGGTTATTGGAAGTATTAGTTTGGTTCGTGCGTTGTCAGTGTTGGCAGTTTGTAGTATGTGAGGATGCCAGAGTATTTGTTATTATTATTATGATTATTTTTAATAGTTCTTGTTCTGTTTTATAAGAAAATTCGCACTGTGTCGCCCCAAGCCCTGAATCCCAACACACAAAAATGACAAACGTCATCATGTAAATTATCTTGGTTTTGTTATTGTGTCTTTTAAACACAAATTAACTAAACCAGCTTCAGCTTCAGAAAATCAGCACCACATGTCCTCTAAGAATCAAAACAGTTTGAGCAACAATATTTCTGTGGCATGTACATAAACAATGTCTGTATTTTATTGGTATTTAAGTTTAACAGCTTGAAAGACCCACATCACATTGACTGCTGTTCTGATGAACACAGATCACATCATATCATTGCAGGCTGGTGGAAAAATCTGCTCATCCCAGTGTTGCCCAGTATATTAGAATTTCAACTACATGTACGTAGTTTCTTAATATTTAATTATCAATGCTATTCAATCAATCAACAAAGATCATTTCAATTTATTTCAAACTGATTTTATTCAATAACTACATATATTACATCAATTCAAATCAAATTAATTCAATTGTACCTCTACTATAGGCAACTACATTAAAATAAAACACCTACATGTTAAACATTTCTTTTTCCCAAACAAAACTAAATAAAAATGAAAGCAAATACATCAAATAATAAAGGGTTTTTTGTCCAGCTGCTGTAATATCATCCTGCGTTGATTAACCTTCTGATGTGGTGTGAAGGGATTCGATACTCTCCAAACAGCTGGAAAGGACAAAGCACAAAAACAACCAAACAGTGAAAACTCCAGATTATACATTGGACAGTTTGCATTTGCTGCCATAACATCTATTTCTGATATCCAGTAGGTCCAGTATGCTTGTGCTTTAAGACGACTTAAAACCTATCTCTTGTATCTAACCTATATGGTCTGAGAAATTCCCTACAAACGTACTACATGAAATTACAAAAACAAAGTGACGATCTCTAGAATATCACCTTATCCAGTCCTCATCTTCTTCCTGCTCTCCCAATTCATTGGATATTTGGATATTTCTTTGGATAATTGGTCAACAATCGCCACGCCAATGCAGTCTCCCAAAACATTGACAACAGTGTTGCAGTGGTCACTGGAAGACAGGAATCACAGTTAACTGCGACAGTATAAAAATATAACTACTTTATAAGTAATATCCACTCCTCATAGTTCCCCTCACATCTGACAGAATTAGAATTAGAGAAATTAGCTTTATCCCTACCATAATGCGTGTTAAGAGATTTTGTGTAAATTTCTGACCTTAAACTACAGGTTTAATCCACCTTCAGCCATTCTACAACCACCAAATGGCGACTTCCCGCAGGTAAACTGTGGTCAAAACAAAGAAAGTGGTCACTGATCCAGCTAAGGCTTCCCTGCTGCTATGATGCTGGAGACTGCTGAGGTCACTCAGAGAGAAGACGCAGGGGACACAGTAATGGGAAACTCAAATTTATTTCTTATGCCTCTTAAGGTTCCATATTGTGTACTTTAAACCACTGTTAATTATATTATTATATTCAAGAGGGTGTCAAAATATTCTGACTTACGCAATGGTGATTAACTGGCTAAAGTCCAGATTGATGTGGTTGAGTTGGGCAATGAAAACTGCTGCGACCACCTCATAAAGGCCTCTTCCGTCCATGTTGACATTGGTCCCGATGGGCAGCATGAAGCGGCAGCTTCACAGCATTGTAAGGTGAGCGGCAGGGTGGCAGAGCTTGGAGACACAATTTATCCTTTCTTACTGAACTAATCACATAGAGAATTGATGACAGTTGATCATTCATCTGAAACTGAGAACCAAGAACTCAAAAAGCTTCTTACCTGGATGAAATGAACAATGCAGTCAGTAACGCAGGAGAAACCCCCTTAACAACCACCCAGGGGTTACGTCTCACCCACAGAAGATAGACCAACGGTACAACTATTACTCCATGGATTATGAGCCTAGTACCAAAAATCAAATGATCCATTTACAGTATTTTAAATGTTTGATCACTGTTAACAGACACACTCATTTGTCCCCAGAATTGTACAGTCAAAAACTTGCAGTCACTAGTTGCTAAGAGGGTCAGAGATGTGGCTAAACGTAGAAACAAAGCACCATTTTGGTACTAGTGCTTATGGAGTCCAGGAGGACATACCCAATAAAAACCACAGCCATGAACTTTCCCAGGCTGTAGGTAGTATTCCAGTCATGAACGTCAACAACATGGCCTGCGATCATGAACAGCACTGCAAATGGCAAGTAGCTGGAGAGGAAAAAAACTGAACAATGAAGTGAGCATTTCAGCGATTTAGCAGCTTAACGTGAAAAATGATCAGAAATTACAGACAGTTGTGTTATCACCATTATGGCATATAGCAACAACAACAAAACAACAAATAAATGAAAAACACATTTTAGTAAATCCAAGTGTTTCCACATTAACGCCAACACTACGCTGCAGGATATTTACGCTATATGCCACTCTGTTTCACTTTACTACAGAATCAGGCTGACCACATATTTCATGACCTCGTTGATGATGGTGATGACCTCCACAAGGATTTTCCCTCTCTCCCCCATCCTGTAGAGCGTCAGTCCAAAAATAAAGGAGCACACAATCAGGCCCAGCGTGTTGGCTCCTCCAACAGAGTGACCCACTAGCTGCATGTCAGTGTAATTCTGAAACGAGACTGAAAACTAAATAAGAACATTGGAGGGAGAGCAATTTCATGTATTATTAATTATCACTGCAAATGTTACTGAGGGCTGAGGATTTCTTTACCGTTACCACACTAGAATTTGGCTCCGATGTGTGAACTTCAAACTCCAGCTTATCAGTCTTATACTAGGAAAGAAAAGTGTGCTCACGTAATTATATATAATATTACACAGCAAGTAAACAGCTGGTGTATGTATCATACCTGAGAGAAAAAAATACCTGTTGGAAGCAAGCCTGAACCAGATTCTCTGGCACCATGTTTCTATAAAATAATAAAGGAAAGTCAAATGCTTTCATCTATCATCCTGAAATTGATGAGCGAAAATATTAGTCAGCTTGTAAATGTTGACAAACCACACCAAGAAACTAGGAAATTCAACCTAATTGTAGATTTAATGTCTCCTGTTTCTTCTCACCTTACTGGATCCAACACATCCATGGTGGAGAATCACCATCAGCTTCTTCCTCTTTGCTGGTCACATGCGCCCGCTCAGTGATCAGTACCAAAGTCGCTTCCACAACACATATCCAGGGTTGGACACAAGAGACAAAAATGGCATGCAAGCTATAGCTACTGCATATGGGCTGAGAATTCATGGAAACTATTTCAATAGTGATTTAGATTTAGATCAACAAGGTTTCTGATTGAGGGACCTCTAAATACACAACCATATGTTTTCTTGTCTTTAAGTTTAATATTGCTCTGCAGCTTTTTGTAACCAAAAATAAACTTTTTGTGGTAATTAATATAATCATAAAAATGGAAAATGCTTTAGATCATTAATAAATTAGATCATAATAATTAATAATCACGTGACTGTATACAGAAATGCACACAGCAGTGAAAGGAACAACATGGGTTTTGATGTAATACATTTCTTCTTCCTATGGACGTAGCTATAACAGTTGTCAAGACAAAGCACACTGTCAGCACGGATATTTTTCTGGAGGTTTCAACACTCATACCAGAAACTCTTAAAAAAATAAAAGAGGATCAGCATGTTGAGTACATATCCATCACTGGACTATAATGGATCAGTTAGGACAACACATTTGGCACAGCTGTATTGGTAACATTTCAAGAACAGTGAGGAGTTTAGTGTGCTGTTTAAACTTCCATGAGGAACACATTGAGAGATGAGTTATGACTTAATATTCCTGTTTGAATTGCTTAAACTGTATGAAAAAATCTAAGCATGTTACAATTCTACAGATTAACCACCAGCATCACTGTATGTGATTACCTTGATGATAGGCACAGAAGGTAAGCAGCCAAAACGTCTCAACAACCCAACATGTGTATGACATGGATATCAAATAACTGTGTCACAGCTAACAGAGTGAGAAAAACTCCTCTAAGCTCACCTGTTATCACACTTGTCACGATGAGAGGAACAGTAACCATTTGCAGTGTATTTCTCCTGGAAAGCTGATGTAGAGTTTGTCCAGGTCTGAAAGAGGGACGTAGACCTTGATGAGCACGCCAACAGCCACCCCTGTGTCAACAGTCTATTAACATCAAATTCTGCACAGTATTCTCAACAATGAAGCTCAAACATTCAAGTGAAGTACCAATCAGCAGACACATTTTTGACTGGAGGAGGAGGATTTCAAACACGCCCTTAAAAATAAAGGTTCCATCTGGAACTTTTCATGAAAGGGTTTAGATGGCATACTACCACTGTCACAAATCACCAGCTGTTTACAGGAGGTTCACTTAGCTCCATGTATATGGAGATGTACACTGTATCTCTAAGTCAAACGAATAAACACACACATACCCTGCCTATAGTCTTCATCAGGAACTTTGAAGCGACTATTTTTTTGGCAGTGGGGTTTGTTGTGCCGGGCTCTGAACTGAGACACACTCACATTGTCCACACTACATTTCGGGCTTCTTCAATATGGAGACCAGGCCAGAAGTTGAGACATCTGCAAAGCAAAATTAATAAATAAACAAACAAACAAATAATAATAATAAACGGATACATAACAAAATAAACACAATTCTTTTTACAAGAGAATTTGGTTTCATCTTCACTGGACAAGTGGTGCACCTAACCAGCCATGTCCACCAGGTGTCAGTACACCACACAATCAGCAATACTGAACTCAAACCAAGCATTAATGCCCCTCCAACTGATTTACTATCAAACAGTACCAGGCACCACTTTCCCATGATAGAGTTCATACCTATCATACCCAACATACCTCTTCTTTCCTCCTCTGTCTCAGAGGCATTGAGCACAGCCAAACACTTATCCTTGAGGCACTTTAGGTGCTCACATGCTTGAGACTAAAAGGTTAACAACAACCAGTTTGTCCACATCCACTTTGCTTACAAGTTTAATTTCTCTAGAATCTAAGACACACAAGGTATATGCAAGAAATGGTGTAGAATTACTTCTATTGAATTGCTAATCTCACAGACATTTATCTATAGTAAGAGTTCACATAAATCACACAGAAATTGTCAATAAGTCAGTTGATGCCAAAATACAGGTACAGATGCTCAAAACTGGCTGCCGACAAGTGAAAATAACAAAAGCAACATTTCTTCCTGTTCTACTGTATAAAGCATAGATTGAGACTGAAAACTACATATCCTGATCCACATTTCACGCAAAAACAGATACTGTACGAGAAGCGCTTTGCATCAAGTCCATACTGGATATGTGTTGGATACCTGCACAAATCACAGAGACACATTCTCACAGGTTTTCAGAGGTCATTCTATTTAAGCTGGTGTTACACACACAACTGTGCGCACTTGACTTCCCTGACTGTACGCAAATAGTCTGTGGGATTGTGTACCGTAGGACAGGAGGTAGGTATAGTATGTTAAGTTATATACTTAAAGTTTTATGTTTATGTTGTCCTGATTGGCAATAAACCTAAAACAAAACAATACAGTAAAATATTTTAAAAGACCAAAATAAGCTCCACAGGATTGCAATCAGTACTCACATGGTCTGAACGCTCAGTGTGTCATAGAGGGCCTTGCACAAGTGCATTTTTGCATTTGTTTCACCAGGAGACTATGGTGGTCAGGTCCTTATTGTTCAAAGAACGACAAGGAACTGGAACTGAAGTTGAAAACATCCTGTGGTGAAAAAAATAAACATAAGGAGAAAGCCACAAGACAAAAAAGTTCAAGTGCGAGTCCCTCAGGCTACCCTTGGCGCCTGGGCGCCAAGAGGCCCTAGCCTGGCCATGAGCACTAAATGGATGTGGGGAGGAGGTATTTAGGCAATCCCACATTTTGCTCTCCATCACACCAAAATAGCATATTATCCGAAAAGGACTTAATTTTCCTGACAGTAACGAACAATGTTAGCTTAATGCAGCTAACGCTAAAGAGCTAATGTAGCTAATTCATCCGGCTTAGCGCTTACCAGCGCTGCTTTTCATTACACCCGTGCGCAGCATAACATCCAGCCCGCGAATTTCACTTACCAACAGTAACGAATAGTGTTAGCCAAGGCGCTAACGCATCAACCCACGGGCGGCTACCTAGCCAGTTCAAATAGCTTACTAACGTTGCTTTTCATTACACCCCATGTGACTCTGTGTCAGGCGGAGGGAAGGAGAAACAACTGGCGACAACAAATGGCGACAGTTTAGACTGTCTGTGCAGTCACCCTGACTTTGCCAGAGACAGAGAGAAGCAGACAGAGACAGAGGAAAAAGAGGGAGATCTGACCTGATTTGAGCAATTGATGACAGTATTATTTATATATCATGTAAATGTTAAGATTTGCTTTTTATCTAAACAGTTTTGGCTAGTTGGCAATTTTCAGTTCATTAATATTATTTTTAAGGGGATTCTGTCCATGAGTGAAGTAGGCTACTGTGAGAGTTGTTACAGACACTCTATTTTTCACTTGACAGATGTTAAAAAATTAATGAAATAAAAACTGTGGGGACAGATCCTACCAACAAGACTAGGTAAACCATGCAGAAGCCCCCTGCCTTCAGAATTTATCCGGATTTCAGTGTACCTTTTGGTGCATTCATGGTTTAATATAATTGCACTTCAAGAGGATCCTCACACCCTGGGATGCTTAGGTTCTAATAATTTGTTCAAATTCAGCATTGGGTCATTACAAAGTAACTAGAGTAGCCAAAAATTCTTAATTACTTAATATCATAACAATCATTCCTGCACACAGCCAGTTAGTCAGCATAGGTTAGGCATACGGTCAATAGCTATATGAATATACTTAAACACAAAAGGTTCCTCAAGGCACTAAAAGTACTGCAAGGTATGACTTAGAACCCTTTTTCTTAGTTAAGTTCCCCAAAGAACCCTAAACAGCAAGAATAATTCTCCAGAGCGCTAAAGTGTCTCAGAGCACTTACGAAGAACCAGTTTTCTTAGAGTGTCTGTGAAGAAGCCTTACGACCAGCTGAAACAAAATATCGGATTGCCATGGAGCTGTTTAACAGATGGAAGCGGTAGCCAACCGTAGTAGCCTGTTAGTTATCTGTTTCTTGTTAAGTGTGTCTCATCCCAACCACTCTTGTTCGGCGCATGGATGTATGGGGTTCCTGCAACGCAAGGACCACACATTAACCTAAACCCTCAACTCCAGCCACTGGTGGAGACGACCGCCGCCATTGCTTTTAATCCACCAAGCAGCGTTGAACGCTTTGCGCGTTGCCTAGCAACAGTCACTGCCAAATATGCTTTACATCATGACAGGTCTATCATTTTATAATTGAAAATGTAAAATAATGTCTTATTAACAACAAATGTTTTATTTTTTCCCCTCTTGGCAATGTCTTTAAAACGAAAAACGAGTTGAGTTGGTTCGCTAGCTAGCAATGAGTGTTTTCAGTCATTTAAGTATGTTGAAACACTGTTTAAGCTACAGGCATACTATGAAACACTGAGCTTCAAATTACTTCTACCAGAGTTAAAGATCGCCGACTTGTTAAACTTACTACAAGCAACCGTAAAAGTGGTCCCATGAAGTGGAGCAACATGATGAGTGATGATGCTAGAGTTCATGATCACCACTACACCATACCATAATAATTACCAAACCCAGAAAAGCCTCTCAACCCACAGACTTTACTTCAGTCAATATAAAGAGACATTCTAATGTCGTTTTCATTAAATTATTGTTATATCAAGTGTGATCATTAGTGGCCATCATTTAACTACTGCGTAGTGGCTGTATGTAGGTATCTACTATCAAACACTTGGCTTGCAGTTACTTATTTGATAAATTTGTCAAATATAAATGTAATGTGCTATGGGCAGGTTTATTTTACCAGCAAACCAAATATACATACTGTCACGAAACCAGACTTATTCTAAATTAGAGATACACAGAAATGTACCGCAGGACTTTAAAATGACCAAACATATAAACTTTGGGACCTTAGGTCTCTTATAAAGTTTAGCTCAAACTTGAAAACCACTAAATGCTCATATATCACACCCCCTGGGCTAATATTCAAGACATTTAGGCAGGGTTTCTTTTCAAATAAAATTATACGGCATGTAACGGCACGAGTGTAACTTAATGTATGGCCACATGACTGAGTCAATCACATCCAGTGACTAAATACAGCCTGCACCCGTGACATTTTAAGTCTGCACAGTCAAACTGGGAGAGTTTTCACATCGGGTTTCAAAATTTCTAAATACAAAGTTTGGCATCACACCTTCTGTATGAACGAGACAGTATTGACACAGAATGAAGGCTCACAAACAACTTTTTTTCAATGACTTCACAGGAGACGGGGGGTAAGAACAAAGTGTAAAGAATTCATCAAACACCAAAAACATATTTCATCATCAGGTTGATAACAGTGGTGCACAGTACTGATTCACACACAAAAACATTTTCATTCATTCATTTCTACCATTCTGTTAAAACCAGGTGACAACAGATGAAAATACATCCTGTGCCTTCAGATGGAAGAAACATGAGCCTTTACAATCTGTGTGAAGAAGACGTGACTGACAGTTTCAAATCACCCCAAGAACTGAGAAAATGAATGGAATAAGCAACACGCACTGATGACTCAGACAATGCTGTTCATAAGAGTTAGGTTATGAACAATTCCAAATCTCTCGTCAAAACCTCCTGAAGGACAATGGGCAACATAAGATGTGTGATGACAACAATCAAGTGAAGAAACAAAACAAAAGATGCATTTCTTTTTTTCTTTACCACTTACACTTGACATTTTAATTATAAATACCAAATCATCTAAAAGATTAAATAAAGAGGTTTTCGAGATAGTCATCTGAACCAGCCAGAGGACGGTGCAAAAAAAACAACAACCCAAAGATTCAATCTACCATTCCTTATGCGTCCTGGGAAAACCCCATATCTTATGAATTTCAGGTTTTTGTGAGTGACACATCATAAGAGAAAGATAATACTGTTTTATCTTAATCTGTTAAATGCATAGGTAAGACACTTGAGTCTGTCCTGTCTTTCTTACTTATTGACAATTACACCTTTGGTAAGATATGTGGTTTTTCTAGGCACTTTTATGCATCCAATACTACACCAAATGAAAGGAAAAATAATAAACAGCACACTCAAACATTGCAACGCTATGAGCACACAAAAATTATGGATGTCTGAGTCAAAAAAGCTAGATTGGGTTATAAATGACCCCACTAAGACTAAAATTTGTTTTCTGGGGATTATTAGGAATTAAGAGTTGGGTATCTAGTGTGAGAATAAACCTTTCACCAGACCAAAATGTTTCTGTTTCATAAGGAAAATCACTTCCATTCAAAGAAAGGTCCTTTTCCCCTCTACCTAACAGGACTCAGTTCACAGCTGTAAACATATTAGACATGGTGTTTAACAAAATGCATAAAAGTTATGGAGATGACTCTTAAAAGACCAACTGCTGGCAAAAATCTAATTGGACACTGAAAATATTGACAGTCACACAGTTGCTGATGACCAGTATTCCCAAAACAGCAAACACAGGCAGACAGAGTTGACTGACATAGTGCTTCAAATGATCCAATAATATCAAGGCTGTACTGATATACACTAATAATTATGGTTTCGAAACATTTGTACATCTCTCATTCAACAGATGTTATTGTTTTTTCTTTCTTTCTTTTTACTGACATAAATACCTACAGTTGAGTATTTTCTGTTAACTGATCTGGTGCATAACGCTCACAAACCTGAAAAAGAGTTTATGGATATGGATATTTTTGTTTCTGTAAATCCATGTAGAGCCTGTGTTTAGTCGAGACCAACAGAACAATGCCTGTTAAAATATTGCAATAGCTATTAAAAATTGTACTGTCCGTGCAACATGTTAATAATATTCTTTTAACAATATATATACAGAGGCACTGTGTTCCTGTAAATGTTGTGCATATGCTACACAAATAAATTAGCTCATTGAAAAAACCATAAACGATAGCGTTTACACTTTTAGTTCCAGTGGCAGCTGTCAGCTCACTGCAAATCCACTGTTGGTAGATGAACAGAAAAGGCCAGTATAGGATGCTCATGTCAAATATGTGCAGGGGGGAGTACATAGACACGGTGTTGATGATGTAGAGTTCTTCGCAACTGCTCATTGCAAATGCAAAGTATAATCAACTTAACATCACAATTGTTACATGCAATGAAACTGTGTAACTTTCCCCATGGAATATATTTGACGTGCCTGTTATTCATTAGCAGCACAGTTTTGATAAATACCAAATAACCCTTTCAATCTTCTTTGTCTGAGCAATATATACTGTATAAATGCCCCTATACGACATTAAGCAAAGTTTAACAATGAACCCCAAAACATTCATTCAAAGGTTTAAGACACGATGATTTCATTCCAAATAGAAGACCACAGAATGGTTTGCTCATTTTAAAATTTCATTTGCAGTGATTTAAAAAGTCAATAAAAGCAAGCGCCAGGTGGTTGCAGCAGTTTGTAAATGCCCATTGGGCCACTTCCCATTTGTGAAAGTGTTTGTGGAGAGAGCATCTGTGTGCCCCCCCAGTTAACAAATCCATATTACTTTTTCTTTTCTTTTTTTTTTTACACTTTATGGGTTGCAGCTGTTATTAATTTGATCTTTATTCTTAACTGAGTTTATCTTAAGAGTCCAGTGTGAGTCAGTGAGTTTGTATGCAGTCATGGTTGACTTACCTCCCAGTGATTCTTGAAACTTAAGTATCACTGGCTGACAGTGAATGAGAGTATGGAGACGGCTTTGTTCAATAAGACACTTTCATCACATTAAATTTCACTTGGAGAATTTGTTACCTATTTAATCTGGTCAGGTTGAGAAGGATGGCCAGTTCTTCCTCTTCTGCTCTGCTTCTCTGTTGTAAAGGGACGCCTGACCTATGACTTTAGTCTCAGTGAACCCTGAATTTTATTCACAGAGCAGCATTAAAAATGCAGTAGAACAGGCTGTCAGCTGTATGTGATATAATCATTTGGCCAATTAGGGCAGCATAATGCACCATTTTATTCCCAAGACAAACAGGGTCTGTAGCAAATTGCTCTGGGCACCATCACCTCAGAAACATTGTTCTGAAGTAGTAGGAACTCCTTGGAACCCGCAGTGATACACAGTAAGGCCAGTGGTTCCACAGTGCTGACAAACTGTTTGCTGCTATGACCCGGGGTAAACCAGTGCTGGATCTGAGCTATCCTGCGCCAGATCTGGCCAATGTAGAAGTCTGCATTCTGGAGAAGTCCTGACAGATTGAGGAGTGGGCATCTGAGCACAGTAAAGGGCAGTGCCACCCACACTGATCACTACAGTAACCAGACAGAGTAGGAAGAGAGCAGGCAGGAGTCCCTCTCACCAACCTCTACAGAGAGAGAGGATAGAGGGAGAGATGACAGAGAGAAAGGCACAGGAGTAGGTTAATAATATGTCATGAAAGTTGGAATTGATTAACTATTTGAACAATGTCACAATGGATTTATACATTTGGTCACTGTCACAAATTAGCCTGTTTACAGTGAGGTTCACTAGCTCCATGTATAAGTGGATAGATATGTATGTATGTGTATATGTATCTCTAACTCAAACACAATAAACACACACATGCCCCCTGCCCGGTTAGTCTTCATCAGGAACTTTGAAGTGACCTGCCTTGGCAGTGGGTTTTGGTTGTGGCCGGGCTCTGAACTGGGAGACACACCTCACGTTGTCCACACTACATTGGGCTTCAATATGGAGACCAGGCCAGAAGCTGGAGACATCTGCAAAGCAAAAATTAATAAATAAAACAAACAACAACAATACTAAATAAAATAACATGTAACAAAATAAACACAATTTCCTTTTTTACAACAAATACAATTTTGATTCTCTATCTTCATCGACAAGGGTGCACCCCACCAGCTATGTCCACCAGGTGTCAGTACACCACAATCAGCAATACTGAACTCCAAACCTCGCTATCAATGCCCCTCCAACTGACGATTTACTATCAAACAGTACCAGGCACCACTTTCCCATGATAGAGTTCTGCACATTGGTCGCAAAAGCTAAAAATAGAAATTACACAAATGAACTTTTGACCAAGTGCTGACAGATTACCACATTTAGCAATACTTGCTACTGTTACATCATGTAGTGATAATGTAGCCACCCACCTGCTGCCTCCTGATTCTAAGTATTACAACCATTACAACTTAAAGAATATTTCCTGGCTGCTCAACATCCTGTATTTTATAAAAAGCAGGCCACATCTCTGATCACTCACTGTACCTCTGTCTCCTTCCTGTTGCGGCACAACACGCTCTGTTCTCAAAGACTTTCTTCCAAGTCTAATTCTCTCAGTATAGCAGCAATGTCACATTGCCTTCCATATCCAGCAAACAAATCCATAGTCTGGGATCTGGTAATGGCTACGTGAATGTCATTAGTCTGCTTCAACAGGGCACTGTGCTGCCCATTATAAGGGCCTAGATGGGCAGATACAAAACAGACAGAAACCCCAAATGGTTGTCAGATTGCCAGTTTGAAGTTGACATTTTTAAGTCAGGTTTGTGGTCTCACTAAAGTGTTTTTGTTGGGAGTTCAAGAGTTAACCGTTAGAGTCTGAAAGAAAACAAAATGAATAGTGCCAGGTTCAAAACCCACTTAAAGCTTTTCTGCTATGCAAGTGCATCAAAATGCCCTAAAATACATACAAAATAATTACATCCATGAAACACCACTTGCTGAACTCCCCCCTCCTTACTTATCCACAGAAAAAGCATGACAATGTCCTCACCTCTCTACAGTAATGAGTTTAGCCATGTCGTCTAGTGAGGCAGCTTCTCTGATGATGTCAGCTTGCTCTACTGCACTCCTCCTCCTCTCCTCATGCTGCTTCTCTATGCTGTATATGAGCCTCCTGAGGAACGAGGCCCCTGGTAAAAATGAAGGCCCAGTGATAATGGAATAACTTAAATATTAATAATATTATGTTATGCGGAGACAGTAATCAATTTGTCTATCTACTTCCATTGACCACATTGATGGTAGGTTGTAAACTGGAACAGTGAAGTGATACATTTTACATTTGTATAAATGGTTTATAAATATAAATACAGAAGTGAGGAAGAAGACTCTAGCAACAGCTACCATGATTTAAGAAACCAAGAGCAACAAAAACTCTCATCAGCAGAGGAAAACAACATGATATTGATCCTAAAGCGGTGACACATTTTGACTAACAAGTGATTTCAGGAAAGTATAGAAAACAAACAAACTAGGAGGTGTTGACACATATATGACAGGTGCAAATATTCACAGTATTTTCCTGTTTTTACTGTGACTTGTATTTTTAAATGTATTGGTAAATTTATTTCAAATTTCAAAGCTACACTGTAGACCTCATATAGTCTACACATTCTGATATATACCTGGGTCTCCTCGTAGTTTCTCCAAGTAGCTAGGGCTTCCTGGTGCAGTTGCTGTACTCCACCTCTGCCCCACTGACCAGAGTCTCACTGGAAGAGCTTGACAAAAAGCAGAGTTTCTTTCCTTCTGCTTCTCCTCCTCCTCATCTTCCTCTCTCTCCCTCATCTTCCATCTCCAGGGCTCTGCTGCCTCCTCCACGTCCTCTCTCTTTCTCTTCTTCCCTTTGCCTCCTTTCCTCTGCTGGACCTAAATCTCCTCCCCTGCTGGGTTTCATGGCTTGGACTGATCCATTCAGCTGCAGAGGGCAGACCATTTCCCACAGTTGAGATGGTGCGCTCACCCCCTTACTCCTGCCTCTCCTCCTCTCTGTCGCTGCCCTGCTTGGTCAGTCAGCCGAGATCCATGGAGACCGTTCCTTCCTTAAGTCCCTGTCTGGGTCTTCCTGTCCTCTGGAGATCTCAGGGAATTGACTATCAGCCAAATTAATGGAGTGGTATGACTGATCGCCGAGCTGAGAGAATGGGAGGAGTCTGGTTTCGTCTAACCTCCGTCAACCTGATGGGCTGGATGAAAAGAGAACAGAGAGTAAAGGCAGAGAGTGGGGTTTTGGTGGACGGGTAGAAATAGAGAATAGATAGTAAGGGGGACATAGAGAAAAAAAATCCTCCTCTGCTTTGGTGCAAAATAAAAGTGAGGCATTTAATCCTTGTGGGCCTTACTTTCCTGCTGTATGTCACTAAAATCAAAATACATGTAAATGGGCAAGCATTTTCCTTAGTACAGAGGAGCTGCTCTCAACACACACAAGGGCCAGCGATTCATCAGACATAAAACTTTAAAAATATATTCAACACAGCGCACTCACAGTGTACAATGCAATAAGAGATGCTTACATCTGATTTTCCATGTAACCACTCCCTGAAATGTGAGTATGAAGCAGTGTTAGATTTTCCTAAAATATGAACTACCAACTGGAAAAACACCAACTTCTTGTGTGTATAAAAATATTTTGTCAAGCACAAGCAAGAGTCAATAAATGCTACATGTGCAAAAAAAAGCTATGCATATGATATGTCTATAGCAGGGAGCCAGCAAAGTAAATAAGTCGAGTCTAAGCGTATATAAAAGTGTCAGGCCAAACCTGCAGAACATACAGAAGAGTGTAAACGCAGTCTGAGTACTGTTGTTGACAGAACACTCTCGCCTGTCTTTAGTGGGACTGAGGATTGTATGACCTGTGAGTCCTGGAGAGCAGCAGGATGACTGAGGAGTGAGAGCACCAGGTATTAAGCAAGTTTTCTTGATCTGAATACAAAATTCTTTCCCCGTATTGTCCATCACAGTGTGTGTGTGTGTGTATGGGCGTGTGTGTGTGTGTGTGTATGGGCGTGTGTGTGTGTGAGTAGCCACAGCGAGCAAGTAAAACTAATCAACGCTTATACCCTGTCTCTGTGCACACGCTTGCATTTGTAATTCACACCTCATACCGCTTTACTCCCCTGATTCATCAATTAGCAAAATACCAACCTGAGGTCTTTTGCAGCACATATACACACAGTATGAAATGAAAAACTACCATGAAACTATCTCAGCCCCGATGTCTCAATAATGAAACAGTTCATAAAGTACATACAAAATGTCAGAAGATCAAAAATTTGTCATTGGGAAGTATATTAGTGGTTTTTGCAGCGGCTTTGCTTGTTAGCCACCAATCACACATATGGGTTATATTGTAATCACTCACCTTACATTCTTGTAAGATAAGTGTGAGAGCTTATTGCTGACCTGAGGTCCAATTACTACCTTCTTCCAAAACATTCAACTGAATCAAGAAATGCGACTGAAAGCTCATTCTCCTTCCAGTTGAAAGCCCTGGGAAAAGTTAGTGAGTGGACCTTGAGTTCAGACATTCCTAGTTTGGTTTGGTTTGTTTGGCTGTGATGTAAAATATAAGTGGTTTGTAGTTTATACAAAACCCGTAACCATGCAAAATCACCAACTGTACTCACACACTCACTGACATAAATACACCCACTCTGTCATCCACTCGCTCACCTGAGGTGCATGAAGGCAGTGCACCACCTGCTTCAAATGTAGGCCTCAAGAAGTCCAGAGGTGCACGCTGTATGAACACACAATTAAATATCTGTAAAGACACAACCCTACATTTACATATACTATGGTTTAGTACTATGTAAGTTATACATTAGTGAAGAACACAAGGAGGGGTCATTTACACATTAGATGCAGACACATAGATTCTTAAAATAGATATTTCAGATGCATCATGTGAATATGACATCAGTGAGTCACTTGAAATTGCAACACACACACACAGTCATTCTGCCTTATCTCATATGAACATGCACACACACACTCTCTCTGTCTCACAAAGAAACATTAAAAATGTCTTACCACAGCATCTCCAGCCCTTGGTCTATGAACAGAAGAGAGACAGAGTGAGACAGTGAGAGTACTGAAGGTCTTTCTTGGTCTTAGTAAACGAAGATGTGAAAGATGGGTGACCCTTCTCTACTCTCCCAATCTAATATTAGCCCGAACACATTTCCCTGGCTATTACAACGCGTGTGTGTGTGTGTGTGTGTTAAGCGTAGTTGAAACCCTAGCAGTGTGATGGCTCAAGTGTCTGCAAGTGCAGCAGCAGCAAAGGGCCATATGTTTCAACTATCACTGCAGTGCTCACCACACACAAAGATATACAAGCTCATACAAACAACTACGTACACACACAAATGCATACACTTCATCTGTAACTCTGCTTAAGACAGTAAATACATATTTCCCCAGAATGTTGGACTGGTTGTGGTTTAAAATCATCCTAAACTATTTTAAGGTCCACTTGCCTTTCAACCAAACAATACAAAGATACATAATGCAAGTTCTTCTAATGTTTTTGAGACAATAAAAGTAGAAAAACATGGTTTTCACTAAAGTACCTTTCAGAAAAATGTGGTGAGTTTAGTAACAATAAATGCAAACAATACTAATTAGAGAAGTATGCAAAGAGTACACACACACACAAACACACACATACATGCAGACTGACCCCGACTGCAAAGGCCTGGCAGATGTGTTTAAGATGGCCCAGATGCTGGGTTTCCGTGATCAGACGATGTCCTTACACCGACTTCCAAGAGACAGACACACAGAGATAAGGTAGACTTTTAAGAGCATGGTTATAACTGTAAGGCAGCTTCAAGAACTGAGCTCCCCCTTGTGAGCAAACAAGCAAATGCAATTGAGGTCCATAATCCCCTGATGGAATTTGCATTATATGATCACTGCAACTACATTTAATATATATTATTGGGATAAATAAGAGACACAGAGATCGCAGTCATACTATTGGAGTAGTTTTATACCTGATGACAATTACAAGGATGATATTCAGTATATGTAAAGTAAGTAAGCCTCTGGTATGCAGCACTAGATTTATTCCATTATCTATAATTTATTTAGGTTTCTAAGTTTAAGCCCTGGTAATTTTGAAAAAAAAGTATCCAGAGGAAGACAGAATATAAATATTTATCAAATTAAATTTATATTATAATATTACAGTATTTTTGTTATATGGACAAAACGCTTATACATTTGTAATGTGCATCTGATGTTCATGTGTGTTGTGATGCACGCTCACCCCACTGCTCCCTGTAGTGTATTCAGGTTAATTCAATACTCTGAGATAGAGTCTCTCTAGTTGGATGCACCATAATGCCCTTCCGGTCTGAACACCACCAAGGTTAAGAAATGCATAAATAAACACACCCACACACACACAATCACACAATACATAACAGGCCCTATGAAGCAGTTTGTTTTAAAAGAGAAAAAAAAGGGGTGAGATTGAGAAAATAGGAGGCAAAGAGACAGGAGGGAGGAGTAGAGGAAATCTATTGAGGCCAAAAGACTTATGAGAGGAGGAGAAGGCTCTCCAGGATGCAGTCTCTCATGTTTTATGGATGGCGAGGCCAAAACACAATCCTTCTTTGAAATGGCTCAATGCTTTCTCTCACTCTCTCTAACTACTCCCTATATGCATGACATAGCTAAGCTAGCTTTCTCTTTGACTTTTTTCATTTCTTCCTCCCACTGTGTCTCTTCCCTCTGATTAAACTCTGCCAAAATAGCCATTTCTTTTCTCATGCTTGCTCTGCCTTTCTTTCTTCCTTGCATCCTCCTCTACTGGGTTTTATACTTTGTCTTTATTGAGTTTAAGTGTTTCAGCAGATAGGTGGTTTGATTAAGGGTCTAAATAATGAGCCGTAAGTAAACGTAATAAAACACAACAACAAACAACCTTTGATTTATCAAGAACTAAAAAAACTAGCTGGTTAGCATAATTTTTTCACTAATATTCACATCCCCAAAAGCTCTGCTACATGCCCACTAAAGACAGAGAGTAGAATTATTCTTCATAACAATAAATAAACAATGAATAATTCAAATAAATGGCTTTGTATATGGAGTGATGACAGTGATTTCAGTGATCATCTAAATGCTGTAATCTTTCTTCATCTGAGAAGTGCAAGTATTTTAGCAAAACATACTGTAGTTTTCTTTCTTGTCATGTCAACAGAACAGAGTTTTCTCAGAGCATCAACCTTCCTTTCGTTTCTGTGCCTGTAACATGTGAGCTCTGACATTCTTGTCAGTTCAGATAGTAGTGCTTTTTCTGTTTCACCTCTACTTCTCCAAAATCTACTCTGATTCTTCTTCATCTTTTCTCCCTCTATTCAGTGGTTTATATTATCCCCTCCTTTTTCCTCTCTATTCTTATCTCGTCTCTTTTAACTTCCACTCCAACTGTAAAGGCATTGAGGCATCAAGTAATCTGCCCACTGCAACAAGTCACTCCAAAATCCTCCAACTCTTCAGTGCACTGTGTGAAATACAAAATATACACCTTAATAAGCCAAAGAAAAGAAAACACTTGAATGGACAGTTAAGGCAAGCAGCAAAGTAAGCCCACAGGAGAGTAAGTGTAAGGACACTCTTTGCACACAAATCGAAATAGTAAAAGCTGCCCCACCCCTCACCCTCACCCCCGCCCCTAATATAGACACACACATACACAAACACAGGGTGATAAGGATACAGTCTTCCTGAAGGACAAAGGCCTCATAGCAATTCGTCAAGAGAGAGAGATTATGAACTTTAATAAAATGCATGCTTTATCATCTCTAATCAAAACCATCTGTGTTTTTTATCACATCAGTTATGTCACAGAAGCTATGAACCTGTGACTAAAGAGGGTTTAAAACTATGGGCAGAAAACTGTTCATCATGTCGAGAGGCTCCTGAACAGAACAACAAAACATCAGTCAAATAGAGATAGGATTTGACCCAACACAAGAAAACAGCTGGAAAATACACCAACAGAACATCTAAACACCACACTGTACAGAACTGAAAGACAGTAACTGGTACTGCTTCAGCCGCAGGAACTTCTATAATCATTAATCCAGACAGAAAAACATGAACTCATCTCAGAAACATAATACACGATAGTTAAGAAAGTCCACTGCATTTACCAGACTGGATTGAAAATGAGAGTGAGAGTGGAAAGAAAGACAGACAGCAAGCCAGAAAAATGAGAGACTGTGGCCGGCACTCTACCTCTCTTCAGCGAAAGTGTCGCCTGCGTGTTGCTCAGCTGATCACAGAACAAGAGAAGTGTGTGTGTGAGAGAAAGAGAGATAGGCAAAGAGAGAGGAGAGAGAGAGACAGAGAGACAGACAGACAGACGGGAGGAAAGGAAGGCAATAAAGGCTCTCAGATTTCTAATGAAGTGAGGGGTGGTATGACGCCTGAAACGAAGGTACTATACAGACATGGTTCAAATAAAGTCAGAAAGAAGAGTTTAAATTAGTTAGTTTTTAGCTTTTTATTATTGCCATACATCAAAAGGCACACATATCCACAAAACGTATAGTCCAATCTTTGAGATTCAGGAACTTTTCTTACAAAAATACATAACTTTGAACTTTGATAATGTGAAAATAATGTACATTTACTTTGAAAATGTATTTTCCTATACCTCTAATATTGTCATATTGAGAGTGTGATTTTGGCCTGTTCAATTTAATAAATAAGATCGATTAAACTACATGCAGTGTATAAATGTTATCATTTTTCTGACCTCAGAGGACTCTAACATGTCCTCAATGAGATCTGAACAATTTGTCCATTCTTTGTCCTCCACACTTACTTTAGTTGGTTCTCCAGTCATTCATATTTATGCTAATTGTGCTGGCTTCAAAGCCTCTAGTCATTTGCCTCTGCTCCTTCACTTTACTAAAACTAGTTTGCAGTTTATTGCAATGACTAAATTAGCTATGGAACTATTTTATCTTCCATTGATTAGCAGCTACTTCTGTACCTGCTGCTTAATCTACTTTATGACCATGAACTCATCCAAGACATAACTGAAATTTTCAAAGATCTTAATTCAAAAATAGCAACATCTTCAATCTCCATTTTGTAATCTGTCTGTTACTGTTGTATTATAATATTTACCACAGGTGAGCAATAATTAGTGTAACATATTAACCATTGTCAATGTCGCTGTGACGTGCCTGTGAGCAATTTGCGAACATTTACAACTGAGTCCAAAAGGCACACAGATACAAGCTTCAAACTTGTTTTCTCAACCACAAAACATTTTGGTGCTTTTTAAATAACTTTTCAGTCAAGTTAGTCATGACACGCCCTGCTGTAAACACAACAGCAGTATGTGAACACAGTCACTTCAACCCAAGAGAAGATGGAACCTGGATGTAGAAAAAATAATCATAAAAGATTATTGGAAAACTAACCTCTAATAAGACCTCCAAACAATTGCTTTTTATTGGTGTGTATTGATTACACTTGTTTAGAAGCTGTCCAAAGGTTTGTCCATTGGACTCAATTGTCAAGTTGTTGCCATGAAGCACTAATGCTGTCATTGAAAAGGTTGTTTCACTGAAGGTAGAAACCTTTTCTTTCCTCGTGACACCTCAATGCCATAATGCAGTAGTTGAGACCATAGTGTGAAATCAGATGCAATAAAGGTTTGTTTAAAAGAGGCAAATGCACAGTCATGTGTCGCGGTGGAGAAATCCTCAAACACTTACACTCACTCTCTCTTTCACTGACACGACACCCGTTTGCCTGAAGTAAGCACAGCTCAGGTGTGCCTGATGCATTTATAAATCAAACTGACAAGAAATATTCACACACCTCTGTAACATACATGTTCAGTCATGCACGCATGTGTGCGCAGAGAAAAAGTGAGTGTGTGTTTTCTATGTACTGTGCACAGGGCTTAAGTGTATGTATTGTGCATGTCTGTGTTGGTGAGCACAAACACTGAAGTGACACCCATGCCTTAGGTAAGGCTGTGCGCTATGCTGATTATGGGGTTGAGGGATACAGTGATTTAACAACCAGTGTGAGAGCAAAAGTTTAAAAGAGACTAAAATGACAGAAAGACACCAAGAAAACTTAAAGAAACCATTAAAGAGTGTGTAAATGTGAGTGACAGAACTGGTGGTCAGCTTGCATTTGTCATGTCATATTCCAGAAGGAAGACTGACAGGTTAATGGTGAAGGTAATGTGGAGGTGAGTGTCATCTCCTTCTTGTGCCAACTGCTCAAGAGACTCCAACAGAGCAGGGTTTGGAATTGGCCCACTGGCGAGGCAGGTGGAGACTGAGAACAAGTGGGCACTGGCATGTAAGTAATGTGTTCCCAGTTTGAGGTTATAGGTCCTGTGGTAGAGGTGTGGGATTCTGGTACCAGTAGTCATAGGGACCTGCGGTGGAGGCTAGGGTTCCTGTGGCTGCACCCATAGGAGTGGAAGTAACAAAGGTATTGAGCCTTGTGGTGCAAGGTTACTTTAAGTGTCTCTGCAGCTGAGGTGTTAGGTCCACATATGAAGTGGCCAGCCCATGGCTGAAGACGGGTCTGTAAATGAGGTAAGATGTTCTTGTAGTGCCATCAGTATTTTTGCTATTCTGTTCCGTAGCTTTGTTATAATATGTGGGCCCTGCTGGGATAGTGGGCCCTGTGTCTGAGGTTACAGTTAGTGTATAGAACTCCAGGCCCTGTGGTGAAGGCAACTGATCCAGTGTTGAGACACTAAGGAATTCCACTGGACTGATGGGATACATAGCTTCTGGACTGATCACTGGAATTATAGGATGTAGGCTCTGGACTGGTCTCAGGGTTTAATGGATACGGAGTCTCCAAATAGACTGCCCATAGAGGGGTGAGAGAAACGACAGTGGTAAACAGAAAAGAGATGAGAAAGACAGAGAATAACAAGGGCACAATGAACCTGCTGAAACAAGATGATCACACAACCAACAACCAGCTGTCTCAAATCCTGAGGTGTTAACTATTACACAGGTGTAAACAGACTGCTGGGAGTTAAGCTACCCCTAATAAAACTGACATTTTAATGTTGGACAGAATTCAGAAGATTACGCTAAGCCAATTCACTAAAGTTTGAGCAATTAAAACAACAAATTCTGGCTTTATAGTAATATAAATAACTCTTAGATTGAGCTTAAGCTAACATTTGAGTAATTATCTTTTAGACAGAACAATCTTATAAAATTAACAAAGAACAGAGCAACAAAGGAGCCTATTCTTTTGCTATAGGCTTTTGTTCACTGCTGTCAACTTTGATATGATGTGAAGACAGGTCAAGAATGACACTTCTGATTTCCAATCTAATGAAACTATTACAAGATAAACATCGCTTTCTCCCTGTTTATTTTTCAGAGTATGTGAACACTTTTCATCACTTTTATGAATACGTAGACAAGTACAGGAACAGGGTATCGGATAGATACCCAATGCTGTTATCGGTATCGGTGCCACTGTGAAAAATGTAGTGAAAATTTAGCTCAGCTCCATTCCATTAGTTATATCTGTAGGTTTTAGTGGCTTTGTGCTTTCAGACCTGATATAAATCAATCTGCACTTATCCTAACACACCGACATAACTGTGTGTGTGTGTGTGTGTGTGTGTGTGTGTGTGTGTGTTACTGTGTAGGTCTGCAAAGCAGAAGTGTGAAATTATGAGAGCTCTATAAGTTGGTGTTGTTTGGTTTTTACAAACACTGGCATATTGTTACAGATTACAATGTTTGGAAGTACAAAAGACTGTGTGTGTGTTTGTGTGTTTTCTAGTCTACAATTCTCTATTCATTTCATTGCCTCTTTGCTTTGCAGTCCTCTTATTCCCTCCTCAAATTCCTTTCTCCCTTTCACTCTACACGTGGCCTCCATATCTAATTTGTCCTGTTTCACGCTCTTGATTTTCTTTTTCAGTCATGTGATCAGACACCCCAGTCAGCCTGGCCTCAATCTAAAATGCTGACTGCTTAAAAACGCGCAC
Organism: Lates japonicus; assembly: GCA_033238685.1. Lineage (NCBI taxonomy): Eukaryota > Metazoa > Chordata > Actinopteri > Centropomidae > Lates > Lates japonicus. The sequence goes on along the minus strand of BRZM01000033.1, from coordinate 5,246,672 downwards.
AAAAGGCATTACAACAGTATTTAAACCAGACTCTGACCACAGTGTTAGCTTTGCTATCAATACATTGTTATTTCTTTAATTGTTCACAATGAATCAGTGAGTACCCATAAAAAATTCATGGCAAGGATTTTAAAACAAAGTTGTTGAATTAATATGTTGGGTCAATGTTTGTAGAAAGTGTTCTATAGTTGGGAAGATGCCTCTAATCCCACCACTAGGCATACTATTTCCATACTACATTTGTTGGAGGATGAAAATTCATGTTTAATTTAGAATAACCTCAAAATTATGACTTCATTACTCAGTTAAAATACTTTACTCTTTTTACTTTTTTTTTTCTTATGCAACCTAAATCTAAAAAAAAAAACAAAGTTTTTATTATATTATTATATTATTATTATTATTAACCTTGGCTCTGTAAAATAAGATGGTTTGATCAGATTGGGGCTATAGTGTTGATGTTGTTTGGTTTGCAGTGTTGAATACAGAAAATGCTTATTTGTACAAATGTATTTAACCACAAGATGTAAATTGTATTATGCAGGGTTAGCTTGATGTGTTGGGTTGGCCAAAAAGCATTACTTATGCAAAAGTAAGAAGCAATGTGAAATGACATCATGTGAATATACGCCCATATAATGTGATTTTCTCTTTCAAAGTGTAGATTTGTGTATGTTTCCTACCAGTTTCTGAATATGAGGAATCAGTCATGGGGGTGTCTGGAGACTGGCAGCGTACTAGACCACTTGATTCCTCTGATTCCTCCTCCACTTCTTCTTCCTTCATCACCTCATCACTGTCTTCTTCCTCATCCTCCTCTCTGTCTCTTCCTGTGTATCCCTCCTTCCCCTGTTCTTCCTCCTCGTCCTTCCCATTGTTGTTGAAAGAGGATTTTTGGATGAGCCTGTGTCCTCCCTCCTCTTCATTCAGCGTGAGTGCGTTTGTCTCGTTGAGGTTTCGAGTTTGGGTAGTAAGAGCTTCAGGGTTTGGGAGGTTATCACAGAGGTCGACTCCGCCCACAGGAACTTGCGACATTACTCTGCCCTCCCTCTCAACCTGACCTGGAGATTGAAAAAAAATATTGTAATAACATTAAGGATCAGTTGAAATTACAATACTGATAAAGTAAGAAACTGAGTTCCTATACAGCATGAATGTCATGTCAGTTGACTCCATATTTACAGGTCAGACCGTCAGTTGCAACTTGACACAATCAACAACAGCATAGAAAAAGAAAGAACACCCAGCCCTTTTCATTTTCAGCAGCTTTTAGTTGAGGTTATTTTCACCGTATCTCACATCAAATCGTTATTTTTAGTGTGGGTTTTAGGTAGTTGTTCTTCAACATGTTGAGCTTACATTTTGTGTTATGCTTCAGTGAAATTTAAATGCTCACCACCATGATCCATTGAGCCCCACCCTCACAATGTTTGACCTTTCAGCCCTGAAGGTCAGTGTTGGCTGTTAGACAAGCCCTTCCTCAAGCCTGAAACAAAAGACAGGCAGGTACGGATTACAGAATGTATAACACACACAGATAAAATCAGACTCCACTCAGAGACGACAGTGAGAGTGAGAAAGGGAGAGACACCAAACAAGTTTAGCGTCATTCTCGAGTTGTCAAACAAACCCTTGGGCTTAAAGAGATTTTTTTTTTTAAATGTCTTCCCCTACAGTCCAACCAACACCTTGTAATGCAGTATAATATTTGGAGACAGACACACACACAAACAAACATATTCATGTACGTGGTGATTAGACACTAAAAGGACTTCAGAACATTTTCATTAACTTTTAAGATACAAACCCGATAGCGTATATTACAAAAAGACAACTGAAAACTCTGCACAAGTCCTCAACCTGTTGGAGACTGCTGACTAGCTAATCACTGTGTAGTGTGGCTGAAGAAGATTATATTTCTTAATATAGGTTTTACTCCATATCTAGAGGAAAATAGTGCCCACACATTAAGCACAAAGAAAAAGCCAGAGAAACAAACAAAGGAGAAAACAACAGTCAGACACTTACCAGGAGGATTTATGACATGGAGAGTGCAGTATCAGTGTGAGCCCAGAGTAGAAGAGAGAAAGTACAGTACCTGAAGGAGACAAGTGGCAAAGTAATGCATGGCATTTTACACTCAGATACAATAAATCGTATATTCTCCATCCCTGTTTCCATACCTTAGGCAGACAAAATATTATAAACAACAATTCTGCGTAATCCAAAACAACTACACTACAAATGATGGCCTCAAAACTGATGACAGAATTAAATCAACACTCCTCTGATGGTGAAAATTAACTTCTCAAAGATAGGATTTATTACGGGGCTGTAGTTTGCATTAGATTGCACAGGTGTACAAACTGGTAAATCAGTCCACAGTGTAAACCTGTATTGTGCAATAAAACGCCTTTTCATTTTACTGTCACTCTTCAGGTTCACAGTTGGCTCAGCAACAAACTGAACACAAAACACAAAAACTTGTTTTTTTAGGTTGTGTTGTCGTGTCATGAATATAAATAACTGTATCACCGGCAAATGAGACGACTGCCAGTACCTTAACCTTTCTGACTGACATTTGTACCACTTGCCAACTCCTTACAACCAGTTTTTGGGCCTAAACTATTTCTGGGCCTATCCAATTTAACCTCATGCAGTCTACATTCAGATATGTGAGACAACAATTATCCAGGTCAAAAGTAATACCCACTTTCAACATACACACATGCAACAGAAATGTTATTTTCTTATAAAATCTAAACCCTTTACAAACACACACATCCAGGCTAATGAATGCATTTCTCAGAGGAATAGTGCTGTCCTGGTTTCCTACTGCACTGAGCTAATAGTTCCTTATATAACCCTGTATTGCCCTGTGTGAAGACTCTCACCAAACATTTAGAGAGAAAAACAAAAGCCACAACAAACACACCTCGCACATTTCATTTCTTTGTGTCAGTTTTATTGTTTAAGCCCTTATGGACATTTGTACATAAAACATGGTGCCAGAGAAACACCTTTGGAGACGAATCCAAGAACAAATCAGCTCTGACGCCTGCTGTCTCCAAAGAGGGGTGAGAACCTATGAGACAACATAACCATCTTGCGTTCAGGTTGCATAAACTCTCAATACTACAACAGCACCTTCTGGATACGTGCAATGCCCCAATGGAAGCAAAGTCTGTTTTCCCAGATATTCCCAGAGATCCAAATAGAACCAAGTATATATATGTATGGATGTACATCAGAGGCTGTTTTGGAGTCTAATTGCTTCAAGCTCTGAATTCCCTCTGGAAGATATAATAGTCCCAGACCATGACAAACAACCTTGACTTTAAGGCTTATGCAATAACAACCTCTAGATTACAAACACAGGTGTCCTTTTTTTTTTTTAATCTACAGTTTAATTTCCCGCTCCCACAGAGCCATCTGTCCATACAACCATCAATCTTCCCTCTTTTTGTTTGTGCCCTACTCCGCAGGGGACCATGAATAATGAAAGACAGGAGAGGGGACAAATGGAGAGGGGAATTCAGCCAAAAGGACAAACACAAAGGTGGAAGAAACAGACCCTGTCCTGTGAGAGGCCACTGCGACTTGAGACAGACAGCAGAGCCACAGACAGACAGGAACATACAGTCGCTTAATACAGTATGAAATTAGCTGACACATGCAGACATACTGTGGCGCAAGCAGGCTGTCAGGTTACGTTTAAGCATAGACTTTAAAAAAAAACCTAAACTCACTTAAAAATCGAGTAAGTTAGCAAATGAGATGTAAAAGAGATGCGGTAATTGCACCTTAGTCATTCAAAGAGGTGAGGCGTTGGTGTTGGCTGGTCATCAGTTCAGGCCAGAAACTCTCCAGCTACGGTATAGTGTGTAGTGACTAAGAAAGTTTGATGTTATGTCTATAATTAACGTATCCTAAGGTTAGATAAGTTATCGACTCTAAGTCATAACACAGGCAAATGACAGGCAGTGACCGTAGACAGCGACTGTCATTCCCCTCTGAATATATAACTGACACTGATTCCATCAACGTCAACTGGTCAGTAACGTTGATTGTCTCATTAACCAAGATAGATTTGGTTGAGAATAAAAAGCTAATTAGCTTGACTTACATTTACAGTAAAATAAAATACTTTGAGAGATTAGCTTGGTCGCTATCGCTACGGTTCAAGCACAGTGTTGGTTTAACATTACGCTTCTTGACAGGCGTGAACTGTTTTCGTCTAATTGCGATAAGACGTCTGAGCAGAGCTAAGCTAACAACTAGCAGTTAATGTTAAACCCACGCTAGCCGAACGTCAATACCTAACCGTCACGCTACGACAACAGAATAGTGTTAACGTTACAGTATGTTTCTGTTGCTAGCTAACCTGAGCTAACCGAGTGTAGTAGACACATCTGGACAGCACACCGCGGAGAAATCTTAAAAATATACACCTTCGTTTGCTTTATGTAAATGCGATAGCTTTCTTATCATGACACCTTTACATCTCCTGCGACACAAAACAGTAAGATATTACTTACGGCTGAAAATGTTGTCTGAACAGTAGAAGCTCGGGCATCAGACACCTTGCTGTGGATGTTGTTGTAATGACTGTTGAGTGTCACCGTCAGACAGCCAGGGGTCGTTGCTACCGCTGTCATCAGGCCTGCACTGTGTCCTGTCGCTGCTGCTAAACATACGGACGGCGGATGCACTGTCGCCATCTTCTGTCCCTTTATTGTTACTACGTGGATTTTGTTCAGCAGGGGCATTTCTTAGAATACTGCAGACAACTCAGTCCACCTATTTTCACCTCATGGTGCTGGCAAACCTGGTTGTTTACAGCGCTTGGGAAAAAATGGACTATGGCCTCCACCAAGCAACATTTGAATCCCAAACCCACATCAAATCTACCAAGTGGTCTTTACAGTAAAATAATTTATTCAGGGTGCTATATGTTTATGCAGATGTATTACTCCTTGGCATGTATGACATGAAAATAGACAACTGAACCAGTAATAACAGATGGCCAAATAGATTTAGTCTGGCTAAAACCCCCAGACTCACCAAAGTAAGAGCATCTATGATGCCAACCACAGGCCCAGAATCAGTTTCTTCCCCACACTACATTATCAAAATTTGATTTAATGATTTAAAAATGATATTAGACACACAGCTTACACATTCCTTAAATCATTACATTTTAGATATACACAAGCTTATTCACTCACAATGGATATACAAAAATATACAAGACATGAAGCTGTACAGTGAAAAACTTAATTCCTTTATATACGCAAACCTTCTTGCTGGGCATTTATACTGCAGTCCTAGTCACCTCAAAATGTCGCTTCGGAAAATTATGCAATACAAGATACATGCAGAATTATGCTCTGTAAAGCCGCTGTCACAATATACTGCAGAAGTAAAACTGTTGTATCAGAGTAGTACATGACCATTTCTGAATTAAAATAATACCTAATATGTCATGGATGCAGTCATATTGGTGCATCCAATGCTGTTTTTCAGCCCACTGGGACATGCTGCTGTTGTGTTCACAAGGATTTTTCTTGTATGTGATTTAACTAATTATTATGACCTTCAACAAGTTTAAAATCTTTAAATTGCAGAGACAGTTTTTTCTGCTATTGACAATCAGTTCAGTGAAAAGTGGTTTACATGTGAGGGCTCAAAATAAATAATTTCTGCTACAGTTTTGCCTCAGATCGCAACTCATGGATACCCTGGATCAGGACAACGAAAGAGGTCATTTGAAGTTGTTTCTCTATTATCCTCAAGTACAAAAGTAAAGTAAGTATCATTCATTTCAGTAACAAAATATTTATGCACTCAGCCTGTGACCATTCCATTACCATTTTACTTTTACTATTTTTAATGTATGTATGTCCTGTTTCATTAGATTATATATTATATTATTTCCTTTTTTTTAAAATGAAACCATCATTATATTTTACAAATTAGTTTACCCTTTTTGTGTTTTAATTTCATAAATCTATACATGTGTGTAAATCTTAGCCCCAGCCTTCTCTCTGTGTGTTCTCCAAGATCTCCTCATAAAGCCAGCTCTGTGTGAACTCCTGGCTCTTATCCATCAACTGGAACAGCTTTAGATACTCCTCTGGATATACATGTCCTGTCAGTATGTCCTCTGGCATGCCCATTTCAGATAACAGCTTACTCCCACTATCTGGTGACCAGAGACTAGAAAAAAGAAAATCACCAAAGAGGGAGAATAAGCAAGAGGAAAACAAGCTCAGAAGAGGCATATAACATTACAACAGTATTGATGCACTTGGTATGTCTCTAAGTCTTCCACAAAGAGCAGTTAGTTGATGCAACATGATTAATGTGTGGGCCTGTGTGCCTCCTCCACATCTGTGTGTTTGTGCGTTGCTTACTTGAGCCTGTCGATGAGCTTGACCTTCCTCTTAGCCAGACACTGTTTGATCATCACCAGCAGAGTTGAAACATTAGAGGGAGTGAGGCCAGAAGAGAACAGATCAGCCCGTGGACGCAGACGCACCAGGCACAAATGGTCATTGGGAAGCTGAGGGGAGAAAGATGTAAAGGAGGGAAGGTGTTGTATTAAATGTTACACTGATTAAGTTTATAAAGCCGTTACTGAGTCTGCTCTCTTCCTTACCCTGCCTTTAGGACTAGGTGCACTCTGTCTTGAAGACATCACAAATGACCCCCAGGGCTCCTGTAAGACAGAGATGAGGAGGTTGACAACTAGAAGACTCTTTCTAGCAGATTACTCCTCCTTATGTTGAAAATGTGTGGAAACGTGGAATTTTTGGGTGGTATGATCCCACGCATTAGCTTCAAGGAAGTACAGTTTAACTGTTGACCTTACTGGTTTTAATACATTTGCATGATCATCAGAATGCTATCTGCCACCCTGAGTCATACTGTACCTTGTGCAGTAGTTCAATATCACAGGCCATCTGCCAGAGGACACCAAAGGCTCTGTAGTGCAACATGTTACCTGGACGTGCCACCAGATTCTGATGAAGGAATAACTGTTTAATATTTTACACAGGGATCAAAGACAGTGTCAGATTATGGATTCATTTAAGCTACCAGTTGGTAAATAAGAGTAGGTCCGAGCTGACAGGATGTGGGTGAATAGGTGTAACCAACCTCATCCTCATGGAGACAAACACACACACACCTTTGCTCTGATCAGTAGACTGACTGATACTCCTCCTTTGTTTTCTAAAGACAGAGGTTAAAAGGCTTCTCACCAGGTATTCCCTCTCGCTTATGAAGAGGTTGAACTCTATCCTTCCATATCTGTAGACCGACAGCCGTTCAAACAAAGCATAAACCATCTTCAGCAGTAAGCCACGCTCATTACGCTGGGGCAGGATACCCACCACCTTCACTGGGATGTCTAGAGAGACACACACATGAATACATTACTAAAACACGCATTTTAGAGAGATGGTACACTATAGAATGCTACATACCAAACCTTTACACTGACGGACTAGGATTTAATTTAAAAAAAAACATTATTGGTTATAAAAGCTTATCTAATTGCTTGAAGCCCATGAGCTGCTGAAAAACTCGAAATAATAAAATATTTTATGTTCAATGTTAGGATTCATTTTTTTATTGCTAAGTTTTAGGATAAGAAATTTGTTTACAACCACAGAGGCTCAATTAAAAGGAGAAAATCCCCCTTGTTTGCATGTAAGTATGAGAGTGAATTTGCAACATGCCAGTGTCTTAGGTATGCTGCACTGTTTGTGTCTGTGTGTTTTTTTCTCACCATCTGTCCAACTAGCTTCTGATATTCCCAGATCAGTGAACAGTTTGTCAGAGAACATGATGGGAGGTTTCAGGTTTCCAGTGCCTAAAGGATCTAGTTTAAAGTAGTCACAGTGAACCACCTCCAGCTGACCATCAAGATGACCTTCCAACTCCTAAAAAAAAAAAAAAAAGATGAATTGAGGAAGTAACACCTGATATTTACTGTGCAAATACACAAAAACTTGTTCTTGATTCTTAGAAATGTTTGTTACCTGTAGTTCGTGTAGGAAAGATCTGTCCCCTTCAAGAGCCACAACTCTCTGAGCTCCAGCATTTAGTAGTGTCCTTGTCAACACCCCAGGACCTAAGAAAGACAAACAAAAACACAGCCTATCAAATTTGCTGTTTCACTGACAGTGACTTATAAATCATAAAAATAAATATTTTCTCTAATGCACACCAGTTAAAAAACATGTTTAGTTTGTCAAATTAGATGAGAGTTACACACCAAATGAACTTGCAGAGGAACAAAAATGAATACATTAAGTCATTCTCTGTGTCTCACTAAGACGCAAACATAGTATAAATACATACCTGGGTTACATTCAAAGATAACAGTTTTAGCATCCTCTGGTCCTATATGCTCTGCTACCAGTTTCGCCAGGTCTGGGTCTACTATAAAGGTTCTCATTTTTTTACAGGCCTGAGCACGGCGTACATTCTCCTCTACCTCCCCAAGGTCCAGGAAGTCATACTGGCACAGCGGACGACATTGGCCCTGGGAAAAGACATAAAAATGCATGTAGAATGAGAGGTCATTGACACATGAAAAAGAAGCTCACAATATGCTGAGGACCAATAAAGCATAAAGTCAAGATTTCTATCCCTGTTTGCATTTTCTCTTCACACAAAATGATTCAAGTTATCAAGAAAACCTCAATAATTACACAGTTTACTGAGATAAAACCACATCAACTGAAACTTAAATGGTCCCTGAAGCAAAACTGGAGTATTGCAGCAGCAGACACTGACAAGAGTACAGCAAACAAAAATACTGCATGAATAGGAATACAGCAAAGGCAGTGCTGGGTCAGAGCAGATTTGTGTGCTGTGCACCTCAACAATCAAGGAAAAACTGCTGACTAAGGCACGATATCAGACCATAGTGATGAAAAGAAATGTGAGAACAGAGCAGACTCAAGAAATGCTGGTTGTTTCATATCTCCCAAGTAGCCTGTAAGATTTTGGTGATCCCATGGGAGGAGTACAAAAGTATGTTTGGGCTGTTTTGCTTGTCCTTTTATCACCACAACTGACATGAAAATGGGTGAGTGGTCGGAGGGTAATGGGCTACATCTACCACAACCTAACATCACCAGCAGGTCTCTATGGTCTTCTGCTCACTGTTTAATGATTGTTCCTCTAGCTTTGAAGTAGTTTTCTTTTTTGCTATTTTTATGCCTGTTTATCTTTTATTTTATACTGTCTCTCTATTTGCTTAGTCTTTCTTATATGTTTTACTGTGAAACACTTTTTGATGTCTGATCCAGCGAAGGGCTATGTAAATAAACTAGACTTTTATGTACTTTACATTTGTTGAAAACATTTGTTTATTGTATTTCATTAGTTCTAAACATACACCATGATGCAGTGGAAAATTAATATCTTGAATCAAGCCAAGCCTGTGTAACTACCTACCTGGACAGCCACAGCAGACAGGTTCCTCTGTGTGAGTGCTGCGGAGGGGGACGTTCTCTCTGTCCGGGGCTGCTGCAAACTCCGACCAGGTGTGGGCCGACCAGGACCCGAAGAGAGCGAGTCCAGGCTGTAGGCTCTTCTATGAAGCACGGGAGCTCCAGGAACACAGAGGCCAGAGGGACGCTCAGGGGCCAACACTGCCTTGCGCAGACAGGATCTACTTCTGATGGTCTGGCAGCAAGCAGAGCGCATCACCAGCTCCACCACTCTACACATCTGGATGGACATGGTGGGCCAGTGGATGTAAAACTACAGAGGAGGAAAAGGGGGGTGGGAGGGTTTAAAGAACCCCTGTAAGGACCGGGGGTGGGGGGGCACAAGGGATATTGAGACACAATAATTTACATTTAGACATGTACTGTCATTCTTAAAAATACTCTGGCGACCTATGAGATTCCACAAGTAGTTTCTCAAAAACTTCACACCTAGCTTGGTGTTTAAATGTCCTATTGAAAGGCTAAAATTTAAAAATAATCGATTGTTAATATCTGATTAAGATTAGGTTAGTGCTGTAAACAAAAACCTCTGTAACACACGCGTGTCACGATGAGCACAGTTTGTTCTGTCCGCACGTGGGCAAGTAAACTTCTCCTTAGCATTTGTCAACTTAACCCTATCGGCCTCATCGCAGATACAGACACTGTCCTTCATCCTGTAGGGCACAGACTTTGGTCTTTGTACAAAGAAGCACAAAATAACCTGTCGGGCTTGCTGTTACGTGAACGTAGTCAACAAACTCAAGAGACTGATCATATCACTGTTGTTATCCCACTGGCTAGCCGCGTGCTAACGCCACTTAAAGCTACTGCACGAAATGCATTTAATGTGGTTTCACCCAGGGAAACGCATACATACCTCCTTGCAGAATATCTTATATGTCCTAATCTTGCGACAGCAGTGAATTTAAAGAGGCTCTCGGCGGTCTGTTAGCTGCTAAAGCTCTGTGACATTGAGCCTTGATCATCCTGACCCTCCGCTTGTTTCTGGAATTCTCGTCTCGTGGTGTTACTGGCGTATATGGTTGTCGTCATTGAGAAGCGACATTTGCGAGGACCAATCAAAAACTCGAGGAAGTTGTCGTGCTAAAATGCGAATGCTAGAAAAATAAACTAAATTAGATAATAGGACAAGCATTACCAGAAAGATATAAGTTGTTCAGTAAATACACACTTAACACAACGCATCTGCCTCACAAGTGATTGTTACAGTAGCTAGAAATCCCTGCTGTTGTTAACATCTGTTAGCATATTAGCACAGTGTTGCTAGGGAAGTAGAGAAAGCAGGGGGTGTTAAAACCGCACTCAGCGTAGTCCTTCCCTGTCAGTTCGTCAGACCGAGTCCAGCGGAGAGGTGAACTCCTCCAGCCTATCTCCTGTCACCATGGCGCGTGTTGAGACATCCTCCAGCAGGCCGTACCACCTGGTTGTCTTCGGAGCCTCCGGCTTCACGGGGCAGTTTGTGGTGGAAGAGGTGGCCCGGACTGTGTCCGAAGGTCCTAAGGGAAACCTGAAATGGGCCGTGGCGGGCAGGAGCAAGCAGAAGCTGGAAAAAGTATTGGAGCAGGCCGCTGGAGCCCTCAGTATGTACCCGAACAGCCTCAGCTTTTTAATTCATTTTTCGGCTGAGGTAACGTTAAATGCAGGGATCTGTAGCTGGTGAACTTATTTTTCAAGTATACTTTGTGTTTTTTTCGGCCAAGGGTATTGCTTATCTCAAGATGACTAATCCATACATGTTTGGCCTGCTGATCATGATAAGTTTGACATGACTTTGACCCTAAACTTTGACTGAACTCTTTAAGTATAAGTCAGGTTGCATCAGAAAGCTGGAACAGTAAGCAGCAAATGGTTGATATTTCTGCTTCATATGGTAATTTATTAATCATTCAGTATATTTTCAGATGATCAGCTTTGTTTCAACAGTAATAAGTGCTGCAGCTAATTATTTTCTTGATTAATCTCTTCGGTGAATTGATTAACTCTGTTTAATGGCAAGAAAGTGGCGAAAGACACCCATCACAGTTACCCAGAGTCCATGGTGACGTCTTCACGTGAATTGTTTTATCCAACCAACAGTCAAAGATACGTAATGAATAATCATTCCAAGCAGAAAGACAAACAGGAAATTCTCGTCTTTGAGAAGTTGTATCTGTACTTTTGCTCAATAAGCTATGATGGGCATTGACTTTCTGCTGATTGGCTAATCGATTGATTGATTATTTCAGCTCTAAGAGAAATAGAAATATAATTCACCTTTAATATGTGGAATGTGTAACAAATATTCACTGAATACAGTTAGTATGCCAGTGATTTTCCAGGTTGACGATTTGTATCCATGCAACACTCTAAACATGGAAAAGTAAGTCCATCACCAGATCAAGACCAGGGAGCTATTCTGCTGTCATGATAGTAATGCGAGTTTCCAGAGGATTAGATAGTTATTCTGTTGTCCCCCCCCTCTTTGGCCTTCTCTTCGGGGAGTGTACAACAGCTGATGGAACATACCCGCTCACTGTACAATCCCCGTCCATGATGGCTCACACACAGCCTGACAAGTCATCTAGTCCACTCACTCAGTGAGCACTGAAGACTGCAGTTCGTATTTTCAAAGTAAAATTTGGGCCCAGACATCTGTGTTCTTGTATTGTATTTTGTATTTTTTCTTCTTTTTTCCTCACATACTTTCTTGCAATTTTTCACCTAGTAACTGTCCAGTGTTGTTTTAGATTGATCCACAGACATTGTTTCTGTCCTTAGACAGTGCAGATGTGACTATTTAAGACTGGAAAATTGAAGTGTGCAAGGGCCTGTGTGATGACATTTCATACCTTGCTGTATATTCTCACTGAGCACTATCAGTCCAGTTTATTCTTTATAACTTTTAATTGTTTTAACCCACATTTTAGGTCAGCTGTGTTCTATCACTAAACTATTCAAATACATTAACAGACTTTTGGGCAACATTGTCTCTCATTGTTGATTAAGGCAAAACAGCTGAGGGCATTTATATAGAGCCTTAACTGCTTTGCATCTTTGGCTAGGTTGTAATAGCATAATTATAGTGGCATAATGGAGGTAATCCTGCTGAGACAGACTGAAACAGACAGACAGTAAAAATAAATGCAGCCATTGCACCTTGATAAAGCATTATGCATCATAAATACTTTTAATTATATGAATAATGAATACTGATGTTTGAGAATTGGATGGTAAACTTAGCACCTATCCTTACACTGTGTGTCTGTGTGCGTGCAGGTAAACCTGAACTGAGGACAGAGGTGGACATCATCGTGGCAGATGTTGAAGAGCCAGACTCCTTGGCAGCCATGTGCAAACAGGCTGTGATTGTTCTCAACTGTGTGGGGCCTGTAAGTTGACGGTTCCACAGAAAAGTTTGTGTGTTGTTTTTACCACACAGAACTTGCTCCTTCTTTTGACACAAACTAGTATTTCGTTATGTTGACTCACAACTTTGGCATCAGTGTAGCTCAACTTACCACCATCATCCTCTGTATTTCTCCTCTCTCTCTCTCTCTCTCTCTCTCTCTCTCTCTCTCTCTCTCTCTCACCTGCAGACATAGGGTCACACTCTACACCAGGGGTCATAGTTCAAGGCTATACTGCAGTTATGCGCACATACATACCTCAGTAACATTAAAATTTACACACACACTCCCCTGGTACGTACCATTGGTCATTTCTTTTCGCTGTCTGTGCTATAATTGAATATTTCATTGTTCTTTCGGCCCGCTGCTAAAATATGGGGTGTGTGTTTATCATTCATCCACAATTTTTCAACTGCATTGGAAGCTTCTGACTGTCAGCTCAGGACCCACAGAGTATATATTACCTTCGCGTGTATACATTTCCCTTCAGTCCCATAAGTTTAAACTTCTCCCCATTGCCACCTCCTTTAGCCCACATATATTGCTCTGTCTCCCTCTCTCAGGGTGGATGTATCCATGATGGCACGGCGATTACATCTGGTTTCTGGGACATACAAAACCAGGAGTCTGGGAGGTTAATCCTGAAACCTCTCACTGTGGCTCCTCAGCTTAAACATAGGTAGGTAGATTAGTGATGCCTTTTAGCTTTTTTCCAAAAGAAATCAAATCCTCTACTTTTCCTTAAAGGCACTTAATAAAGCCACTTTGTCAAATTCATAATGAATAATACAATATATGTGTGGTTACTGGTCTGATTATTTATGTTTGCGGCTAAATTTTAGGCAACCTGATAGACCAGTACATAATCCTCTTATCACGTTTGGATACATTTTGTGTTTTCTCAGTATGTTTTTTTCTGTGTGTGCATTTGCAGGGGAACATTATTCTACAGCAATGAAATCCAGCAGTATACTGTGCCCTTCATGGGCTCTGATCCCTCTGTTGTGAAGAGAACTCAGCGCTTCCTGGCAGAGGAATATCAGGAAACACCAGTCAGTCTTTTTTTCCCCCTGCCTTCACATCATGTCCTCTTTACCCACATTTGGTTAATCTTCCATTAATGATTCACTCGAACCTGCTGTGTCTAATCTTAGTTTATCCATCACGTAAGTGATTAATAATGATAGTAGTTTTTTGTAAAAAGCTGGTTTTGAACTTGGCTGTGTTAATCAGTCCAGTGAACATGTCTATATGGAAACATTTGGATTAGTGACAAACTATAAAAAATGTGCAAACTATCATCACCTCAACAGTCAACATTATCAGATGACACCAACACGAATGCTGAAGTTTCCAGAGCATTAAATAATGTGTTACTGTCAACCCTAGGTTCAGTATGGAGCGTATGCTGGAATAGGAGGCATTGGCAGCATTATCAAGCTAATGTTTGCTGGCATGATGTTCTGGTTCTTAGTCAAGTTCAGTTTTGGACGCAACCTGCTCGTCAAGGTAAACAAACATGGCATGCATAAAAACAAGTACAAGACACAGTACAATTTACATTTCACAACTGACTATAACTGAATATTGTACCCATACTGTGAGCTGGGAAATATTTTAATGCTTATGTCTGTCTGTTGTTTGAACCCACATTCTCAGCACCCTGAGTTCTTCTCCTTTGGACTCTTCTCTAAGGCTGGACCAACTAGAAAGCAGGTAAAGTGATGACAGCAGACAGTTGAGGCTTAGAAACTAAGTTCATGCACAACACCAATTCTTAGTTTTCTGATATGTGTTTATATATATATATATATATATATATATATATATATATGTGTGTGTGTGTGTGTGTTTATCTATGTGTGTATCAGATGGAAGCTTCATCCTTCCAGTTTGCCTTCTATGGAGAGGGATACACAGAGGGTGAGGACCCCTCGCAAGGAAAACCTAGCAGCAAGATCCGCACACTGGTTCAGGGACCAGGTAACTGGAAATTAAAAACCGTAGTGTAATTCAAGGTTTCCCTCATTAAACAGTTTGGCTTTCTTTTTCTTTTTTTGCAGCATGCAGCAGAATATTTTATCAAACTTTTCAAGTACAGGAACAAAACACTTTAGAATAAGGGTTATGGTTAAACAATAAGACAGTGTTAGTTGTGTTACATGTTCACTTGTGTCTCTCTTTTCCGGGTTGGTTTAATGAGGCCAGTTACCCAGTCTAACTGGTTTAACATATATCTTGATGTGTCTAAGGGTTATTTTGTTGTCTCTTTTATTGCTCAGAGTGTGGATATGTGGCCACACCCATTGCCATGGTACAGGCTGCCCTAACCATCCTCAATGAATCCACTGCCTTGCCCAAGAAGTGAGTTATCACAGTCCAAATCTACTACACATACACAGCACACACCCTAAATTTTAGAACTTGGTGATTGTTAGTCTATGAAAAACCAGATGGGAATTTAGTGCAGCTACTGTTGCTACTGTGCAGTGTTTTAATCATACTTCTTTATTTTTACAATGTAAAAATAACATCCATGAATTTAATGAATGTCACTTTATAAAATCGGTGACATTGGTGCAAAATTCTTACTTTTATCCTTCATTTTCCAGGGGAGGAGTGTACACTCCAGGGGCTGCTTTTGCAAAAACCACCCTGGTCGACCGCCTCAACAAACACGGCATCCAGTTCTCTGTTATCTAAAGTTCATCCCCTCTGATGCCGTACTCCAGGTTTTTCTGAGCACTTACTAATATGCATAAAAACAACTGGGAAGTTTCCAACTTTAAAAGAGAGATATTTAATCACAAGAGCCTTCAACAGTGATGGAGTACACTTTCAGATGAAGTCCTAACACCCATATTTGATGAAACGTTTCAGCATTTATCCCTTTCATTCAGTCAGAAACTTGCCAGTCTCCTTTTGGCTTGAATGTACTATTAACCCTCCGCTTTTAAGACAAATAGCACAACTGTGGCAGTGTTTTGCAGCCAAGGACGTGAAAGAACAGTGCTATGTAAATGGGTTTAACATGGTTTTCCCATGACATGATTATAGCTAATGAAGAATTTTGGCCAGTATTTGGTTTACTCCCTGTCTTTGAACACACAAATTAAATTCATTTGTAGCTAACTGGAAGGAATGTGTTCTCTCTACCCCTGTACACTACCAGGAGATAAAAGAGAAAACATGAAGAGGTCCCTATTATCAGACCAAAGACTGGATTAGTGACTCTTTGTACAGATAGATGATGAAACCCTGTATTAATCAAAGTCTCTAATGATAGTGTATCTGCAACAACTGGATAAAAAGCTCCTATTTGAGTCTGCCTGGGATCTACCTAAAGAGCAGTAGATAGTTGAACACAGGTTAAAAATCTCATGTTCCCTTTAATGACCCAAGTTGTTTAACAGCCACAGTATAGTAGGCAGATAGCTTCATAATAATAATCACTGTGGCAGAGTAGAGGATTGGTAAAGTAAGTTGAAATCAGTAGTGAACTGTATTTTAAAAAACAACAACTGTCAACTGTGTCAGAAACGCAAACCTCTACAATCTCTCTGTGTTGTCCTTGTAACATACAGTAGCTTTATGTGTACAAGGACATGACACCCTAAGTAGCACTAACATGGCAGTCGTATATGTGTCGTTCTGGTTTAGTGGAGTGATGCTGCCAATAGAGAATTAGAAATCTGTGTGTGCACGTACATGCTTGCCTTTCCTGGCCTGGCCTGTTAGTTAAAAATCCAGATTGCTCAGTTTTTGACAGATAATAGTTGGACTATCACTAAATCATCCTACTTTATTCAGTGTTTGGGTTTTTTTGTAGCTGAATGTTGCAGCGGCTCACCTATCCGAATGTTTGCTTTTGAGCCTTGTCAGAAAATGCATCAAAGCTGTTTGAGCACAAAATGGCACGAGTTACTCCATGAAACTGAACAGATGCTCTCTGCTGTTTAGTTAACAGGTGTGTTAAAAGTTTGTTTGTTTTGAAATCTGAAGATGTTTTTGTTGGTCATGTGGACTGGAATAATTTCGCTAAGTGATAGGGTTGATCTCAGTCCAGATATGTTTTTCACTTGTTTGAGTGTTTGAGCATTATGTGCACGTCACAGTTTTGGGGCTTTGTTTTGGTGTGCTTTGCTTTGAATGGGCCTCATAAATAAAGCCAACTCTGCTAAATAAAAAAAGTCTTGAGTCTTTCTCACACAGCTTTATGGAAAAATATTGATAATGCACTTAATGCATTTCTCAAGTGGAGGTTATCAAGATCTGTTGTTTTTAATTAGGGTTTATTTTAAAATAAAAACAAATATATCCCTTTATGCTGTAAAGCATCCCAGAAAATTTGCCCAAAAGGCTGAGACATCTTATGCAAAGGTGATGTAGCAGCTTTCAGTCTGCCCCACCATGGTTATATTTTACATTTCATTCAATGTCTTGGAGTGCTCTGATAACTGAGGAATTAAGGTGTTCAGTGCCCTGCTGTCAACTCTACAATAGAGTGAATAAAAGGAGTCATCTTGTTTTCATCATGTTTTGTGGTCAGTTATCACTGTTTGGCTGTACAGTGATGACGTGTCTGTTGAATGACATTAATCCAAAAGATCATTGGACTCTTAAGAGTCTTCAGTGCAAATTGTATGTATGTAATGTAAAAGAGAAATAACTTGAAGTTACTCAAAGCAGAATTTTTTACACTGCTGGATTTCATACTACAGTGAAGGATTGATTTGTTATGTTTCATCTATCTATCATCCATATATCCAGGATATTGTAATTTTCATTGTTATACTGAACTAGTCAACATGGCATATTTACTATGCCTTAAAATGAATTAGATGTGACCTTAAAGAGCTGACCTGACATGTTGGTTTCCATGGTGACTGCTGCTATAACCATTAGCTATAACAGGAAAAGAGTGTAACATCTTAAAGATTTTCCACCACACATGATAGGGAATAGATATTAAATAAAACCCTAGATATATTAACAAAATTCAAATATTTATTCATAAAAACACGGCTCTCTCCTGTACAAAACAGACAGAAAAATGTTCATGGCTAAAAATTGTGGGAAGGGGAATTACTTTAGCCATATAATTCTCTTGGTTGTAGAAATCTGCACAATTTGTATACAGTAGGATTTGCCCCATCACATTTCACAACACTTGTTTTTCATACTGTCTCTTGGTTCAGCAGCTGGTGAGAGTAGATGGCGTCTTCGTAATGGTATTTCTGTGCTATGGCCATGATAGAGTCATTGCATCTGATCCTGCTCAGAACCTGCAGCACTTCAACCACAGCAGATCTGCAGTACACAGGCAAACATCAGTGTAGATTAGAGAATTACAGTTAGGTTGTCATTATAAATGTATGAGGAAACATTTTTAAACCTAACCACTAAATGAATGAAATATGTCATGGTTTGCCACTTGGAAAGCTGTGAAGCTACAAATGCCACATGATGGGGGAACAGTCCAACTGTTGGTGCATCATCAAGTAAAGACAATCACAGAACCTCCTTAATGAATAAAGATACTAGAAGTACAGCAACAAAAATAAAGGGCTTTCTTTGGAAACTCTCCAAGATGATCCCACCAGCCTCATTACCACACATTGTGGGACTGACCAACATTAGTGGACTAAAATCTTCCAATGTCGTCCTGAGGTCACAGAAAAAACACTTAAACCAGATCCAAAACCCACCAACCCACTTGGCCTTGTTAATAAACATGATGCAACCTAGGAAAAAAATGAATTTTCATTACGCAGGAATATAAATAAGTTTGATAATAAAGCAAAGACACCCTGTGGCATCCTTTTTTGTTTAAGTACTCCTTCATGTAATTGTATTAAAGTATTTTTCAATTAAACCCCAATAAATACATTTTTGTAAAATAAAAAAAGATGAACTTAAATAAATGATTAAATTAAAATGTAGAAGTTTTTGTCCTCATTTCATGGTCTAAGTTCACCTTACAGCAAGTTTTTTCTTTCTTGTAACATGTAAACATGTTGTATTTATTACCTAGTGTCTGGATCTTCAGGAGACTGTTGTTTGCAGATGGTGTGAACTTTCTGAACGAGGTAGTTTTCAAAATTCTGGAGCTGAGGCAAACAATTATTCTCCCCTTTGAACCAAGAGAGCGGGAGACTATCTGCTATCTGCAGAGAGAGAGAGAGCGAGAGTAGAGTGAGGTTAAGGAAGAAAAAAGATCAAAGAAACACTCAGATCATTGTCAAACATAAAAGACTGCCGCACAGACGCACGTCCCATATTAGAGGTGGTTTATCTAAATACCTTTTTGCATATAAGGACAGTATTGTTGGATTGAGTCTGACTGGACAGAGTGATCATCAGGTATCGGTTCAGCAGTTTGTCCAACATCAGCTCCTTCAACACAGACTCAGGAAGCAGCAAATCCCATTTCTCCATGTTACCTAGTAGCTAATACAAAAACACAAAACTCTGCTTAACAGCTTGGCAGAATTTAGCTCCCCACCTGGAAAGTCTGACACAATATAAGATACCCAAGTGTTTTTAAAATAAGTATCTGTCATAGAGCAGTACTTTTATGGCCGTCCAGAATTGCTGTTCCCTGAATTGACTCTGAGGAGACGACCTGTCCTCTAGGAACCTAAACAGAAAATAAAAAAGCATAAATAAAAGATGAAGAGACCATAAAACATCATAAGATAATCTGACACAATTTTGATTGATCTGATCCTTTTAAAAATACAAAGCAGATCACTGATCCAATATATCTAATGACTGAGCAGAGACATTGTACATGTTTGAGTCTGTACTGTATGCTGGACAAGTAAAAGAAGACATGTCTTTGTCATGCATCAACAAGGAAGAAGATGTGGAAGATGTACAAGAGCATAAAATATATGTCACACTGTCCTTAACAAGAAGGACACTGAGGTGAAGTTAAATGTGCTTTTTCACTGTTAATCATTTAAATAATCAATAAATGTGTTATTGTAAAAGGTAAAGAAGAAACTGACTTCTTGGGGTACAGAGGGATGAAGATATCTTCATCTACACAGCCCCTCAGTCTCCGGCCCACTGCCTCTATGAATGTCTATACAGGACATAAACACACATCATTAACACAAACATGGTCATATACTGTATCTGACATGCACATTATTGTATATTAATATGCATACTGTAGGTTTTCATATCTTTTCTCAACTGGTAGATATTATGCATTCTAAAATCACTGTGGACTTTGGAGCCTATTGCTTGAGTGAAACTTTTAAACATTAAAAATATGCTGAAGTAGTAGTGCAGGATAGAAGCAGGATGATTTCAGTGTTGACAAATACATATAAGCCTGATGTTTACGTGTTGGCTTCACCTTGACTGGTTTACTCTGCTCTCCTTCAAAGATAGAATAGTCCTCCCTCAGTCTGTGGCAAACATCAGAGAGACAGGCTGTCTGTTGGCGGGACATGGGATCCCACACCAGCTCCACAAAGGCTAAACAACACAGCAGAGCAAAGACAGACAGGTATACAGGTATAATGCTTCTGTAGTTTGACTTATCTGTAGCCTTTAACAGGCTAAAGAGATAGAGGAAAGAATCAGTGGGTGAAGAATCACCCTGTTACTGGAGCATGTGGCGGAAGAACAGGAAGCAGAGAAGGAGGAGGGATACAAGAAACATTTTGTACTTGGAGACAGATGATAGAAATATGATACAAGTGCAATCTGCAACTAGTAAAAATATTTTTTTCCCTCCAGGAAATTATGTACAGTCTGCCTGAAATGAAACCTGCTTTGAACAACTATCTGCTGAGCCTTTCCAGACTACAATGAGTTAAGTAAAACTTTACTCAAGCCCTTAAAATCAACAAGTAATCTTTCCATTTATAAAAAAAACATTATCCCAAAGAATATGGGATGTTATCACTGCAGAGTGTGTGTGTGTGTGTTACCAGTTATTTTTGGTAGGACAGTCTTTTCTATGATATTAGACAGTGTCTGTCTGTCTGTGTGCTCAAGCTCCTCATGGCCGTGTCCATGACAAAAAGTCTCCGCTGCTGTGAACCATGGGAGGTTTTCAAAGTCCCCACTGGCATCCTGAAACACACACATTACATTGGGCACATAAATGTCATATGTTGTGTAACGCCAGATATGTATAACCAGCCCTCTGTGTTTGTGTGTCCAAATGTTTGATTACCTTTAGTGGGTTCCATGCCAGTAGCTGATGTCTAATGATGGGGTT
This sequence comes from Lates japonicus, assembly GCA_033238685.1. Lineage (NCBI taxonomy): Eukaryota > Metazoa > Chordata > Actinopteri > Centropomidae > Lates > Lates japonicus. The sequence continues at coordinate 5,225,511 of BRZM01000033.1, read as the reverse complement.
CAACAGCTTGGGCAGACACAGAGAGATGTAAGCATTGTGGTATGAGTCAGAGTAAGATCCTCTCCATTCTTCAAAGCGAGACAGAATCTTTTTAACGTCGCAGAAGTTGTCCTGGACTTCAGAAAACACTGCCTGGGACCTCAACAGGATATCAGCTGGAGAGGGAGCAGAGAGGGAAAAAAGACAGTGAGACAAAAGCAACAAAAGGATCTTTTAATTCAGCCTGGACATAAGAAGGTTAGATTTTTTTCTGTAAAATTTTTTATAGTGAAAAGTGAAAGAACAAGAGAGAGTGGAAAACCAAAAGAGAAAAAGAGAAACTTGCAGTGAGTAGAGTACAGACTTTTATTGCAGGCTGGTAAAATTTTACTGTATCACACTTTATAGTGCGAAGGCTGTGCTGTTAAAACACTTAAGCTTTCAATTAAACAGATGAGAGCTGAACAGATTTAATTCCTCCTTACCCATCTTCTTCTGTAGCTGCTGCTCCTCTTCTGCTGAAGGTTGTGTGTCCTCAGGAATATCAAAGTCTTCCTCAGTTTTAGCAGCAGTGCCCACCACACTGCAACACATCAGACAAATATTATACAAATATCTGTGTAAAAGTAGAATGGAGTTACTTTATCACAGAACTTGTGCATACCCTGTTTTGTGAGGGAAAAAGGAAATTATATCTTGAAAGATATTTTATTACACTCACCCTTGAGTTTCTGTTCCATTGGTTGAGCCTCCACCCTGCTCATCTGTGCTATCTAAAAAAAAAGGGAAATGAAAAATTTTAATATTTCTTCTTAGAGACTTTTTCACCTTCCACTGCCAGGGCTTCTCAAAACATCCCCAAGGTTTTCACTGTAAACCTGAAGTAAAATTCCATTATTTTCAACATCCACACCAAAGAGTTTCTGTAGCCTAAAATGTTCCTCCTGGGAAATATAAACAAAGGAGTAAATTAATTTCACTTACTTTTTTGTATCTTGTTGTTGATACACTGTAATCACTTAAAGAACTGACACACATTCTCAAATGTAGATTTAAAAAGTCACACAGGACTTAAACTCTGTCAGCGGCTTTCAAGTAACAAACTTAGTCTCTTACTGACTTGGATCCAGAATAACAAAAAACACACAAATGTGGCTTATGCTGAAACTACATATAAAAACACAAAAGGAATGTTTACAGATTCATCACAATCCACATACAAACACAGGGACACAAAAATGCACAAACTCACAGCTGAGCCGTTGCAGGCGGTCAGCCTGCTCCTTGACCGTCTGTCTTCTCTGAGCCAACAGCGCTTCCATGTGGTCAGACAGCAGAGTGTGAAGCTCCAGTTCCAAAGAGTTGATTTCAACAACCTGCAGTCAACATATTATTCTCACTCAGAAAATCATCACCATTTTTTTCGAAGGTGGTGCATTAATGTTACCTTCAGGCTGCTGGTGTTAAATAAAATCTCTTTATAGATGAATAATGTAAAATATAATGGATAGATATTATTCTCATTTGGTTTTGCGCCCTCTAAGGCACAACAGCTGACTTGGATCTGTCAACGGCTGTGGTTGCCCTGGTTGGCCGTGTGTGTCTTAAAAACTTCTGTTGACACACTGTATTTATTTTACCAAATTAGTAAAGGTGTGCCAGTCTGTGAGTTTTACATGGTGAGAGAGAGAAAACAAAAATAAACGTGTTGAAAAATTACTTTATGATAAATATATTATTATTTATTTATTTATTTGATATGGACATCACAATAACATTGGACAAACCAGATGTATTGCTTGAGTGTTTTAGTGCAAGTGCAAATTCTCAACACTTGTCCATAAGAGGCTTTTAAGAAAAGAAAATAAGAAAGTACATGGAATAAAGGAAATATGCAGTATAAATAAGCAGGACCATGATCACACCAGTTATAAATAATCAGAGAATAACAATCATTTCATCAACATTACCAACCAAAGCTGGTTATCAGGCCGGAAATCACTAAAATTAAAGAGTCAGGCCCTCGACATGTTTGCTTTTATGGGATAGTTAACAGGAGAGATAAATTCGGATAGACTTATTATTTTCTGACCTTCTCCCGCAGACACTCCACCAAGTTGTGAACAAAGAGGGTCATGGCCCGGTAAAACTTCAGCTGGCTCTCTGAGGAACTTTCCTCCAGAGTCTCCACTGAGGTTTTCGCACTCTCAACATCCCCCTCCATCCTCCTCAGCTCTGCCTCCCGCGCTCTGTGCACCTCCTTCAGGGAGTCCAGTCTAGAGAGGAGAAAAAAAGTGAGGACAGTGAATGAAATGAGGAAAACTTGTTGTTTATGTTTGATTGCAACACATGTACCATTTGTCACTGTGGAGTAAAAAAAAAAGGTAGGAAACTGTACAAGGAAATATGAGCATGAAAAATGTTAAGAAAAACATCTGATCCAAAACTATTATATCACCAATATTTCGAATTGTTATGGTGTGATATTAAAGCAGATGGAGCTAGAGGAATCTTACTTTCCAGTGATCCTCCTCTTGACCATTGAAACACTGACAGGGGGAAGAGTCTTTGGGATTCTGGTCCCTGCTGATCTCTTCTTTTGTCTTTGTCTGTCTCGCCTGCTGCTGCTGGAGCTGCTGGATTCACTGCCAGATGGGCTCTGAGGAGAAAAGGAGATGATAAAGGATTTCAAAGCTGCAGTGCAGAGTGGGAGAAGCTACAGTCTGAAGACTCAAGTGTACAGCTACACTTGAGTCTTCAGAAGGAGAGACTGTTCTGCCATATGCCTAGTTCTAGACCAGATAGGACAAGAGAGCAAACAGCAACACAGAAAAAATATCAGAATAGAAAGAAAAAGAAAAAGGAAGAATCCAAGAAAATATTTTTTAAAAAAACATGTACAGAGGGGGAAAAAAAAGCAAAAGCAAAAACAAGCTAAGATATTTAATGGGCATTCCTACCTGTTCTCCTGGCCATCTCTTGACTCCCTTCCCAATTTGTGTCTCCTCCCAAAGTTCCTGCTCTTCCCCATCAGTCCCAGACAGACTACCATCACTTTCTCCTAGATTCCACAAAAACATACAAAATAGTACTATTCTTCATAATAATACTTCATATTCCCACAATCTGGTGCAAAGCAAGCAGAATTATTCACTTTCCTCCCCTCTTCACCCCATCTTCCTCTTCTCCCCCTCTCTCATACCAAGCTTCTCTGCAATCCTCTCTCTGATGCTCTTCAATCGTGGGGCGAACTCAATTCTTCTCTCATGATCATCTGGCTCATCATCGTCATCATCGACCCTGTCTTCTTCATCCTCCCTGCTGTAGTGATCCGGTGTGCTACCGGCGGAGCTGCGGCCATCTCTACTCAGAGGGATGTACTCTTTCTGGGCTCGAGTGGCGCGACGCTGCCTCCTGGCTGCCTCAATCTCTTCAGCGTTTGGGATAAGTACTGCAAAGACAGATCGACAGACATAAAAATGAACATGCAGGTAGACAAACACACAGGAAATGTGCGCTGTGTGCACAACTGTGATATCTAACAAGGTTATTACACACTGTGCTAAATTTGTAACAACAAAAACACCCAAAGGCAGACTCACACACAGTATAGTCCAACAAAAACACATACCTGGTTTGGTGGTAGAGCGGCTAGAATCTGAGGCTGAGCTGGCTGTAGGAGACCTGGCATCACCTTCATTACTATCATTGTCACTGTCATCCTCTTCATCATCATCATCATCATTGTCATCATTACTGCACAGACCATGTGGTGAAGCCTGACTGCCATAATCATCATCATTCCTGGGAGAACCAGATGGTGGGACACACACACTTGCTGGGGCTGGGAGAGAGGGAAGGGAGTCATTTCAAAGTGTGTATTTAGTGCATGTATACTGTATGCGTAAGTAAAGCTAGTGCTAGTGTGTAAGGGTCATGAGAGTTTTCAATAGGATCCATTCAGGCACCTACCTCTGCTGGGGATGGTCTTGGTAGGTGAAGCTTCCTTCTTCCTGACTTGGAACAGCACAGCTTTATCAGATGACTTCTTCAGTTTAAATTCTGGTTCTTCAGCTAAGGCAATTAGAGGAAAACCATAGATCCATGAGAAATAACCTTGCTGTTGAGCCCCTTTTGACCCCAACTATCACCCTCTATACAGTGTCACACGTTGTCGCCTCCAAGTTCCACGACAAGCCACTAATTTAGCTGACTGCAGGACCTGTCTAAGTTGATAATGAACTTTAGACGTGCATATCCCCTGAAAGTTATGCACTTGAACAAATTTGACATGCAGTGAACTAGGGCTTTTGGAGCCACTGGAGGTCTGGGATCAGCTGACAGAGATGGGTTGAAAGAGATGAAGGAGACAAAGTAACTGGCGATAAAATTCAATAACAAAGAGGTCTGGTCAAATACATTCTGTCAATATATCTATATTATATTGAGCCTTATTAATACAGTACAAATACCAACTCCTGCTGGCAATTTAAGGGAAAACTAACTAACGTCTCCCTGGGGTCCATCTTTAATAGACTTCAAAACGCCCTATTAACACTTAGTTACCTTCTTTATCGTCAGAGAAACTGAGGACAGTAGATGTTTTCTTTTTCCCGCCATCTTTGTCCTTTCTCCCCTCTTCTTTTTCTGCTGTCACGTTCAGCGTCTCCCGGTCCTCTCCGTCGCTGCTGTCCGGCTTCGAAGGCGTCAAATCCTGCTTCGAGGTGCAAGAGATGCCGCGGCCCTGGTTCACTTTGGACTGTTTATTTACCACAGCCGGCGCTTTCTCATTCTCCCCTCCATCTCCGCTGCTCTTGTGCAGGTCCTCTTCGTCACTGGAGCTCTCTTTTCTCTGCCTAAAGTTTCTCCGGGGCTTTTTGTTGAACATTTCGCTCCACTCACCGTGGAGGAAGGCGCTGAGTTGTAAACTTGAGTAGAGAGGCGTGATACGTCACGTCGGAAATTGCTTGAAGAAGTCGCAAGACATAACGTAAAACAGCCGCAATGCACCACGGGCGATGTAGTGGGCATGTTAGGGCTTTTACACCAGACTATATAGAAAAAACAGGCAACTTTTTACATTCTTGTGATTTTTAAAATAGCACCATGAATTTAAAAAAAAATCACATATGGTACTCAATAGTAATGTGAGCTGCTTTTGTCCGTTAGGCCATCTTTATTGGGACTGCCTGTTCTACTACGTAAATATAATGGTCATTAATAATACATGAGTGTTGGTTCCGGGGAATATGTGTGTCAACCAAAATCAAATGAGTTTAGGAATATGGCTATCTGTCCTTATATCGACGTATGACAACGTTAAAACACTCTGTAGGTAGCTTAAGTCTTCGAATTACTTCTTATGAAAACAAATAACTGTGGTTATAGAGTTGGCTCCTTTCTTATCTCTCTCCCATCATCTCTCCCATCAATTGTTCTCCTTCTCCATCTGTTGAACTTTTATTCCTCCCTGTCTCTCTCCTCCCACTCAGCGGACGGTCAGACGTTAACAGCCACCCATCAGTCGTCGTCAGCCATGTTGTTGGTGTGACACACTGAGCTGTCAGCAACAGGTTCTCAGACAAGTACCGCTGCTAAACTTTAACATTTCTCCAATAAATACCGCTCTCTTTGGATACTAAACCTCTACAGAGTGTCTGGGAAACCTCTCAGAAGTGGCGGGTGACAACTTCAGGCCCCTCGAAAGCTCAGAAGTTGCTGTTTTTTGGCCGCAGTGAGAGAGGTACGCAAGCGAAACTGCTTATCTAAGCATGAGTGTAAGTTTGATGTTGTGTTCGTAGTGTTTCTACAGATGACTTTTAGGTTTCACATACGCTTTTAGACTGTGTGTACTCTTGCCTTTTGACGTTTGTTTAGTTTGTCCTGTTTGATTCAGGAATAGAAAAGAAAAAACTATATTTGAAGGAGGGGGTTGTGCTCTTGTGCTGATCTGGGACCAGGATGGGAGTTAGGTTAGCTAGCTAAGTTATGATTTCATTAGATGTTAGTTACTATCGATACCCAGATATGGGGCATTTTTTTGGTACTTCTGCAAAGGCAGATTTGCAGGAAAGTCCTCTAAATTCCTCTCGGTTCAAACTAGTTGAGCAGGTTGCAGGCTGGTCCCAAGCTGGCTGGTGACAAGCGATCAGGGAATGTTACTCTATCAGTTTATCTTACAGGCAGGCAGAGGGAGGTATAAGTTAGGTTGAGACTGGAAATAATGAAAACCCGTGGCCCTCAATACAGCAGCAGTGCTCAGTTATGAGTGTGATAGGAGATTTTGGCCTCATTTGTGTGTCTCTAGAGCTGACAATTGTCCAAAACACACACACAGTCACCAGAGAATAAGCATCACTTCCACTATCAGTGATGGCTACCATTAACCCAGCACAGAGGTTTGTAGGGATCCACAATATCTATATTTTTGCCAGGGCTTGATAACTGACCATTTCTTTGTGTAAATGCTAACATCCATAACATTTGTCTGGATTTGATTTTATTGTTTGCATGTTGTAACTACTGTTTCCATGAGTGTCCTCATTTACTGAAGGTGGTGAGTGGAAATGACTTCAGTTATTTTTTGTAATATTTTCAGACGTCTTTTCAGATTAAAAGGCAGATTTAAAATCTTTCCTATCAAGTACAGCTGTAAAACTTTATTGCATATTCAGCATTATCAGGTGTAGTTTTAAGGCCCACTCCAATCCACAATGCGTGATGGTGATAAGTTTAATGATATGGTAATCCTATACATGGAAGGTCAGGTACGTAAAGCCTTTTCAATATTCTTGTGACCACAAAGCAATTGTAATAGAATATTTACTTGAAAAATAAATAAGCTGCTGTTGAGGCCAGTGTTCCCAAAGGTGTTAGTATGGTAATGTTTGGAAGCACATCCAGTTGTTAAAAAAGTGTGTTATTGTGGCAAGGCTATTTGAAAATTTTGTGGAGAGTTGTGAATCTGACAACTAACAAAACACGAACATGCACTTAACAATCGTGACTCCATCATAGTCTGCCTTGCTGCAGCAAAACTGCAACCACAGTCACCACAGCCCAGCAATCACTAGGTGTTTCTGCCTATAGTTATACACATCCTGTAGCCTAGTATAGGGACAGGAGGCTTGGCCAGCTGCAATTCATGCAGTCTCTCTGTCACTGCCAATAATGTACTATAACAGACTTTTTGTTCTAGCCAGCTTCCTTTATGTCCTCACAACTTGCTGTCTGTCATTTTATTACTGAACACTGAACAGGGGCCTACTTTGTTAGGTCCAGTCTTGTAAAGAGACATTGGCTTTCATTTGATCAATGTGGTGTTGACCCCCATGTTCACAAATGTCCACTAGGCTGAAGTATCCTCGAGGCAAGACACTCACAGTGCCTGCCAGCTGCAGGAGTGCTCTTTCACCCTGACCGTTCACTCCAACAAAAGTCAGGGTTGTCATTTACATCATTATTACAGTGTTAACATTATCAGCATGGCTATCATAAGCTTTATTGCAAGTTGTCTACATCACTGTCACGCCACTTGAGATCATCACTGCTGTTTTACATACGATCATATGACTTGGAGCAGTGTTTGTGACATTGCATCAACACAGAGCAGCTCTGGAGTCTGGACAAGCCCAGTATTGGGTTGACACAGAATTGATGCAGCAGCTGTTTTAACCAGTTTTAACCAGCCTTTTGACTCCTCCTTTCTAAAACCTCCCATGTTAAAACTACAGCCAAGTTGACAATGATGAAACACATGCATATATACCCACAGTATAACAGGACAAAGCCAGTTTTCACACTATAAATTAACATTTTATCAGAGTGCTTTCTCCTGTCCTGATATGCTTAAAAAAATCAGGGTGGGTCAAAGCAGATTAAAGGAGGGAGAGGTATGCCTTGCCTCTTAAGAAAACAACACACAGCAATGCAAACAGCATTAATCAAAATCCAATGTGAGACACTCCAAAAGACCTGTGCAGCACTTGAGTGTGTGAGTGCCACTGGTGGATGGGGTGTTTATGGCAATGTGGGTGGACGTGCTGTGCTGAAATATAACTTGGATAAAGCCAGCTGAAGAGTTAGAGAGTGGTGGGAAAAACCGAAGGAGCATGGGTAATTTTACTGTATATAGAAACAAACACACACACACACTGCTAGAGAAAGAGAGTCATCAGGGCAGAAACAGAGTTGCGGATGGAGTTGATGTCATTGGTGTGAGGTCAGCGAGCGAGGCGGCTGAAAATCAATCATTTCTTAGAACAACAGGCGGTGCTTGTTTCTGAATAGAGCAGTGGTGAGGACAGGCCAGGGTCACACAACTGGCAGGGAATAGATTTAGAGGCAGAAGAACAGGCATAGATATATAATGATGCACACACACACACAGAGAGAGAGAGGAATATAAGACAATCAGGTTATGAGGAAATGGAGGGATTAAGAGAGGAGAAAAGGTTCATTGTAAATCATCAGTGACTACTTTCCTCACACTCATCCATCTCTGTCTGGTTCCTCATTGTGTTTTTCATTTCCTTCCTTCAGTGTAGAAGAGTCTACATTGCAGAAAGGTGCGGTATAAAAGGTGTGCACTAAACAGGTCAGAAGAGATAAAGAGACACAGACGGATGCACTCCGGGTGAGAGAGAGACAGCAAGACATGCAGGAATCAGAGCTTGGGCTGAAGCAGCTAAGGTCAGGGACAGCCAGGCTATTTATCCAACACTTTTCATTGTTGTATATACTAACTGAGAGACAGAAATGTCCTGTTTTTTCAACATGGAACAAAGCAGAACTGAAGCAGGTGAGGTCTGACCCACAAAAGCAAACCATAAATGAAAAGTTAGACCACGCTTGGAGGAAGTGTGTTATTTTTATTTAGCCACCATGCTACAGTCAACCAATTATAATGCGTTAAGGGGCTGACTTTAAAAATTGTTAATTTTTAGTTCAAAGTAAATGTGCAGGCTGAAAATATTTTAGCTTTTTCATTAGATTTAATAAAAGGCTCTCTAATCAGACTAAATGCCCTTTTCACAGACATAGCAGGAAAAGCACAGTTGTAATTAATAATATAAGGGCTCCGCTTCATTTAGCTTTGCTAGGTTTAGGCTGATGCCACTGTGTATGCTGAATCACTGACAAGGCTCATATACTTAAGTGGAACAGTCATTGTCAACAGTATTAATTACACCTGTGCTTTCCTGCCATGGCCTACAGTATAATGGCCCATGTAGATCTTGATCTTTAACAGTATAACTCTACAGTTAGAAATGCAGTATGGGAATCTGTGATTGTCCTGGTCATGGAGGCCTGTTTAATGTGTACAGGCCCCATTTACACCTGTTTTTAACATGTGATCTGGATCTTTGTACAATTACGTCCAGTACCATGTGATTAAATTCTAAATACGCTAATTATTTAGGCGGGGCTGGTGGACTTGTTAACAAACATGGCGTGTCACAGTTCAAGGGAAGCAATGCCCCGGACAGGCGTCATTCATTATTACATCACTTTTTGCGAGGGAAGATTACTTCTCTCAGCTTTTCACTGGGCTTGTTTAAATTTGCAGCAAGAGACAGAACTAAGTGACCTTTTCAGCTTGCTGGATCGTTTTTTTTTTCTTAAGAATGTGGTCACACTGAAGAGATTGCATTAATACGGCTGAGATCTGAGAAATGATGTCAGAATGCCGAGGTATCATTTTAGTTGTGATATTGCTGCAGGGCTCAGCAATGTCCTGGTATGATGGACGTTATTGTTTCTGTCTGTTTGAAGGTTGACAGCTGTTAGCAAGTACATACCCTGTATACTTGAATGTGCAGCTGCACACAGTGGTGTAGCTAGGGCTGGTAGGAAATCAAAATGTTGCTCATGGGCACCTCAGCAGGGTGAGTTCCTGCTGTCATGGAGGTTTGAACACACACCTTACAGTTGCCAGTCTACATTCATTACAAGGACGTGGTGTCCTGACTATACAGTGTGTTTTGAAACTTTTTTTCTGAGGTTATGAAAATTGCCCAACCCATGCAATCCTTTATGTAAAAAATGAAAACTTTGTGTTGTCTGTAAATGTGTTACTTATGTCTCCCTCTATATGATTTTGTAGACTGTAGCGCTACCAAAACAGTGCAAGAGGCTTTTGCTCATGGCCGCTTTCCTGTAGCCTAGTGTCTGTTTTCCAACTTCCTTTTAGTGGTTTTTAATAGCTCCTGTATCATTAGTGAAATACAAAATGAGGTTAGTTCTTAGGAAAGGTGGAGCCCTGTTAGCCTACACACCTCGATTCTACCTCAGTGGGTTTATCACTATGTAAATAGTGAGTCTGCTGTAATTCATTTAGCAGCTTAAGGCTTCTCCTGAGACAGAGACCACTTGTCTGTGTCCATGTGTGTAAGTTTATGTGGAGGGTGAATGCAGACAGGATTTGCATGAGGTTCGCAAAGCTGAATTCACAACTGAGGTTGGACACTCATGGCAGCCAAGTCACTCGTTCAGTCGGTCAGTTGGCCAATCAGCCGTCTACTCAGGAAACGTCTGACTCCTCTGTCACTCTGGAAACGGTAAACCTTAAAGCCAAGAGTCTACGGCTATCTTTCATTTATTCATTATAATTCCTACAGTGTTACATTACCAGAGTTTACACTCCTTGACTAGAGACTCACCATTACTGGATAACTGATACTAGCTTGTCATTCATACTGTATATCATATTGGTTTATATGTATGATGGGAAATATCCAAAAAAAGCGCTTGAAACAGTAAAAGGACCATATGCTTAAATCCATATGCTTAGCTGCTGTGAATGGTAACCTGATGCTCATGTAAATGAATGCAGCCTTGCTCTTGTACTGCATTTGCTCTTGTAATACATTTGTGATGTCAGGAGTCTCCATAGCAGTTTTCAGTCAGAATAATTCATATGTACACTTATACTCCAGTAGTTAGATTTGCATAGAAGAAGAAGAAGAATTAAAAAGAATAAAGCAGAAAGTGAAGAAGGAAAGGATGATAAAAGATGCTGGAAGAGAGGGGGACTTGATGCCAGCGGGAGTGGAGGAGAAGGAGAGAGGCAGAGCGACAGATGGCAGGCAGTAGATTATTAGCTCTCCCTTGCTGTTCCCTGCCCTTGTGAGAGCATCGACCAGGTCACATTCACAACAACTACTCTCATTCCTCATCTCTTTATCTCATTCTCTCTCACAAAGCTCATACTGCCCCAGTTCTAATCCAAGCTCTGATGCTAATGTAGTTTCTGTGGAAATCAAGCTGTCCCTCAGCCAAAATCCACCATCACTTCCTGTCAACTGAGGTTGCATGAGGAAATGCTTGTGTCTGTGGGTTACCAGGCAGGAAGTGTTGAGTAGAACGATTGGAATTTCTCTCCTCCTTTTCCTCCTCTGACTTCATCATGTGAGTCTGACTGGCTGATGGGAGAGAGACAATCATGAAGGAAGCAGGTGCTCAGCACGCCTGTTATGAAATTAATACGAAAGCTGCACAAATGACGTGATAGTTTTGATTCAGTGTGTATGTATTCCCACAAAATTAATTTGCCTTCAAGAGAATTTAAGATAAAATCAGTATTATATTCAGCAGAGTAGTTTATATCTTCTCATATGTTTTTGAAATTTAAAAGCTAGTCCTCATAGTGCTCGTGGCTTTCTCTTTATCTGTCCTGTACTGCGACCTCACTATGCAAAAGTTCACACTATTCATCCCACAGCAAAAGCTGTTTTAAATCCAAACAAGGAGGTTTGGTGGTGGCTGTATTTTAACAGACAGAACAGTGCTGCAGTCACAGTCGAGACCTATATATATGCTGGCAAACCCAGCATGATACGAGTTACTGGTCCTCTGTCAACAAGGTTCCCATATACTACATGGGACATTTAGTCTATGGACATGGAGGCTAGCACATTTACCATAATGTGACCTACCACAAATGTCCTCCAAACAGAAATAGCAGAAATTGTGTTCTAATTATTATTAATCTAAAAATGTATAAAGGATCAACAGTGTTTCTTGGCTGCTGAGCTGACCATACTGTCATATAGCTTCTTTTGAGAAATCTTTATCAGAAAATTGAGAAAAATGGACACAGAGAAACCTCCACACTCACACTAAATGTAATCACTTAAAACCCTTCCAGAAGAGTGGGCCCTCCCGTCACAAAAAACAGGTTTATGCAACAGTGGCTCCATTTCTGCACTTGTGCATGACTCAACAAGAACGGGTTTAAAGTATGATGTAACAGATGTTGAAAAAGGCATGATCATGGGCGACAGAAAAACAGGTTGGAAATCTTTGAGAGTTATCAGTCAGTCTGTCCGGTCCAGACTGAAATCTCTTAACAACGATCAGAGGGACGGCCAGACTATTTTGTACAGACATTCAAGGTCCCCAGAGGATAAATCCTAAGGACTTCTGTGATCCTCTGACTTTTCATCTAAAGCCATCATTAAGACAAAATCTTAATTTACCCAGTAATTTGGTTTATGGCCAAATACTACAAAACCAATGACTCTCCAGCCTTAACTGTACTTTGTATTTTGTGCTAATTAGCAAATGTTAGCATGCTAACACACTAAACTGAGATGGTGAACACGGTAGAAATTATGCTTGCTTAGCATCAGCATGTTAGCATTGTCATTGTGCGTGTGTTAGCATACTGACATTTGCATTTAGCTCATTTTGCTCAGCTCTTTGTCTTCAAATTAAAGTTGACCAGATCAAAGCTTCGCAATGAGTGAATGAAAATATGGGAATGCTCTTGTGAAGTAAAAACCCCAGTTTCAGGCACACAGTGTATTACAGTCTTGCCAAACAGTTTAATAGCAGATGATCACTCAGAGTGCCTCTGTTGTCCAAGGTTGATGGTGTTCATAGTTTTCTAAAGGATGACCATAAACACAGCATCTGCAGAGAACCGTGGGCAGCAGCATGAAGAACTGATGTGTGCTTAGGGCCAGAACACCACAGGTCATTTGTCAAGACACTGACACAGCCTGTGCCAGCTTTTACTAGAGCCAAATCTGAACCAACATAGTACTGAACAGGGGTTTGTACTCCTCTGGACAGGAAGTGTAAATGTCTTCTTATGAAGGTTTGTCAGCCTAGCCTGTGTAGTATGTGTTGCACTGATCCCTGGCCACTACAGAGTCTGTGCAGATAGTACTGGAACAAGTCCCAGTGGTTTAGAAGAGTTGGGACGTGGCCAGAGTGCTCCTGACTGAAGAGAACAGGAGGAGCCCTGTTTGACTCTGCTGACTGACCAGAATCTTACTCTCTCTCTCTCCCCCAGTCTCTCTTACAGTTTTTCTACCTCTCCCCCTTTTTTCTCTCCCTCCCCTCAGTGACAGCACTGTCCTGTCTTGGCTGCCGTATTGACTGATGACTGGGCTGTGACTGTGTGTTTTGCAGATGGCTGCGAGCAGTAGCTGAGGACGCCACCGGGAGTTCCCCCTCTCTGTCTATCTCTGCCACCTGCAAATATGAATGGTAAGACCACTGCAGTTTGTGTGTGAGTGTGTGTTTTAAAGGAGAGCGGCAAACCATAAGTGTATGTCTGTGTGGAGAGAGAGTGTGTGTTTTTTGGCTCTGCATATCTGCTGGGGCCAACACAGAGCTACTTCTAGTGATATAATTCCCAGTTTCATGCATGTGTTTGGCTGCATGTGCATCTGTCTGTATACACACAGTCTACTAATTTGTCTCCTCTTGTTTGTGTGAGTGAGGTTTTAATCTCCACTGTCTGCAATGGTTTACTTTTAGTCCTGCTTTTATTGCAGTTGTGCTCCGTGTTCCCTTTTAAAGTTGGTTGCATTTTTTTCCCCATACTATGACACCAGCTTTGCTTATACTGCCAGTTACAGGACTAAAGCTACAGGAACTATTTATGTTTTGCTATGATGTCGTGAACTGACCATTCACTTTGTCTGAGGATGTGATGGTGGAGTAAACACCGATGTGTGGTCAGCCTTGGCTGGGTAAATACATAGTGAAAGTATGCACCTTTTCTGCCCTCCTGTCTGAACAAAGTGACACAGCACCATTGGTAATACAGAGCTTCATTATCACTTTGTCAATATCTGTGCATTCCCATCTCTTAACTGCTGGCAAGGCTGTGTGTGCGCTACTGTTTTGCTGCCTGTTTGCTTGCAAAATATAAAAATTATCTTTTTCAGTCATAAAAAGGGTGTGTTCGGACACAGGAACAGTTTCTCAACACACACACACTCAGCCAAGTATGCAGTCGACTTTTCATTCTCTTCCTGCAAGCCTCGCTGGACCTGTTCTCTTGAAATAGCATCTTTGTAGATTATAGCATAGAGCTTCATTCAAAATGAATAAAGTCTGACTCTTGTTCATACTGTTGCAATCCATTGATCATCATCTTTTCCATTCAAGTAAAATGAACAAGGGTTGAAAAGGTTCTCTTTTTCCATTCAACGTTAGACCATTTTAAATCCAAAACATCTGGAAACCCTGGACCCAGTTGTGATGCATGAGACTGCCCTCTTTGTACTCATGGCACATTTTCAATTTTGTATATTAAGTAAATCGGTAGATACCATACAGGTCCTTACACCCACCCTAGCCCTTTTCCTTCCTTCACTGCACCCACACATCTGTGCTATACAGTTGTTCTGACATTTGTCACTTTTGTTGCCAGGTCAGCAGGTGAGAGGCGCCATGGCAACCACAATGCTGACTCAGACACAGCTGGCCTCCATCTGGTGAGAATATCTGTGTGTTAATGTGTGTGCGTGCCTGAACATGTCTTATGATTGCATCAGTGTTGTGTTCAAGAGCCACAAGTTTAAAACTTCATTCCATTATAGATGGTATCATATAGGTATCTGTTTGTCAAGGAAATATTGTTTTACAAATGAAGGCTTCTCTCAGTATCTAAAACAAAAAAAGCTGCTTATTGTAAAATTTTGTTTAAACCATAAATTTTAATTCTGTAACCTTTTTATGCAATCTTAGTGCCATCATGCCTCAAGTTACATAGTATAAACATATATAAACATTATGCTGAAACTAATGAATGAAGGTGAAGTAATCATATATGTATGCTCCCTATATCTTCTACTTAGACATCAGAATCCAGTAGCTGACATAACTGAAATGCAAACAGCTAAGTAGAGTTGTAATTATACTTAACCTTGGTTGCCTTTGTGCCTCCAATTTCTAACCCTTCTGCAGGACCTTAGCAGATGTGGATAAAGACGGCAAGCTGAAAGCTGAGGAATTTATTCTGGCAATGCATCTGGTGGACATGGCAAAGAGCGGACAACCACTGCCGCTAATGCTGCCAACTGAGCTGGTACCACCCTCACTAAAGTATGTGCACACATGTGACTCACTTTAACTAAAAAGGGTTTTGAAATAAGTTTAAACATTTAAGCACATTACACATGGACTACATTAATGTGACTACTGTGAAATGTGTGTATTCAAACAAGTTCCTTTGAACTGTTGCAGGGGTACAGTGAATGGATCCAGCTCCTCTCTCTATGCGGCCCTGACTGATGACTTGGACATAGAACCTCCACAGAAAGCCAAGACCAACAGTACGTACTCACACTTCCACACTAACAAAGAGTGTAGCCTTATTTAACTGTTGGCACAGTGTGAAAGCTTGTTGTCTATAATCTCTTTTGCTAAGAACGAAGATAATGCACGGACAAAACAATACCTTGTAACCAGAGATCACTCAGTACAATCATGGGCTGTGGATTAAAGCTGTGCAGCTGACTTGGCTGCCAAATGTCTCTGTTTATTTTTTTGTATATAATAGCATAACAGCATAAACATACACATATTGTTGTGACATACACAGTAGAGTGTTGCAGCAGGCTAAACCATAGCCAGTTGAGGACAGCCAAGTAGTGTAGGGCAGCACACTTTGTTGTTGGGTCGTCTCACAGTCACAAAGCAAGGTGTAGCAGCTCCATTTAAAGTTCATATCAGCTGTTTTAAAATATTGGGTTAAATCCCCAAATCTCCTAAATATCAATGATAATCATGTCTTTGATTATGGTAAGATAGCAGAGTTGGGTCTATATGTTAGTTTTGGCTTAATCCACTTTTTTGTTTTAACTGTCCAACATTCTTTTCAACCATATATGCTGAAATAAGTAATCATTGTTTCTGCATTTTCCTAAAATAGAGAAAATACTTGCTCTGCACACTCCTAACCAAAATGAAAAAAGCCCACTGTCAATCATTAAAATGTTTTACTTGTCTCTATTCAGTATCATTTGAGGATAAATTCAAAGCCAACCTGGAGCGGGGGAACGCAGAGCTGGAGAAAAGACGACAGGCGTTACAGGAAGCAGAGAGGAGGGAACAGGAGCGGCGCGCGCAAAAGGAGAGAGAAGAGCGAGAAAAGAGAGAGAGGGAGGCCTGGGAGGCCGAGGAGAGGAGGAGGAAGGAGGAGGAGAGGAGGCTGGAGCGACAGAGGGAGCTTGAGAGGCAGAAAGAAGAAGAGCGACAGAGAGAGATAGAGAGAAAAGAGGTGGGGGAGACTGAGTTTTTGTATGAATGTTTTCTGCTTTCATAGTAGAAATGTAGAAATATATACAGTGTATATATACTTAAGCATCGTTTGTGTCTGTGTTCACTCCAGGCTGCACAGCGAGAGCTTGAGCGTCAGAGGAAGGAGGAGTGGGAGAGAAGGAGGCGAGGGGAGCTCCAGATAAAGAGAGAGCAGGAGCAGGATGATATCATCAGGTTGAAAGCCAAGAAGAGGAGTCTAGAGATGGAGCTGGAGGCTGTGGTGAGTGGTGAAGAGACAATATACATAGTTTATTTCAGGTATAGGACGCTCAATACGTCATTGGGTCATTGAATACGTCAGGCTTGTTGTCCAGACGTTTTTTACCCATCATTAACTTTCTCTCATCTCTATCTTTCTGTCTCTCTGTACCTCAGGGTAACAAGCATCGTCAGATCTCAGACCGGCTACGTGACATTCAGAATAAGAAGAAGCTTCAGAAGACAGAGTTGGATCTGACCCATCAGAGGAAGGAGACACGCCAACAAGACATTAACAACTTGCACAAGCAGCTACAGGTGTGTGTTTGTCTGACATCTTTTTTGTCCATTTGTTTTTGTCCATATGTCCGTTTTATTGTGGCTCAGTAGCCATAACAGATATTAATGTTTATAACAGTTTTGTGTTATCTGTAATTTATTTATCTGATCTTTGCTTTCTTGAGACATTGTGTATTTGTGTGTCCCCCGTATATTTTCCTCCAGTGATGCATTTCTTGTTGCTTTTGATGCATTTCCTCTTGGTCAGGAGTTCCAGAGGAAGTTGTCCCAGCTGACTCCAGAGCAGAAGAGACTGACAGAGAAGCTCAAAAACATGGCTCTGAATAACATGCCTGGTTAGTGCTTATGGATGAGTGTAAAGAGCTCAGAAACAACATCTTAGAATAGATGTTAAATAAAATAACACATTAAACAGACAGTTTGGGTAATAAGTAAAGTAAATCAAAACATATATGTAAATACAGAATATGGAATTTAATATGAAAACCTGCCTAGTGTCATAGCTCTCTCTCTTTTTTGCTTTTTCAAGATTCTGGGTTGTTTAACTGTATCTGCATTTATTTGTAGTGGCAACCATGTCCACTCTGAAAGTGGGCGTTTCAGAAAAAAAAGGGACATGTATGAAACTGCGAGACCAGCTGGAAGCTCTGGAGAAAGAGACTGCTGCCAAACTGGCTGAGATGGACCAGTATAACAAAGATGTGCAGGTAGGAATTATTAAGCATAGCATTGTTAACATAGTATTGGTTTTAACAACATTCCACATATAAGACAGTGAGTCTGTTTTAACCATGAATAACTTTGAGCATGTGTGCAGGTCCTTTAAATGGTCTCAGAATGTCTTAAATGATAACACCTAAACTACGTCGTCTTCATTTCAGTTTTAGAGATTTGAACAGTTTAACCATGTTGCACTGCTGTTGTAGTATGTAATATACTTAATCAGAAATTCTACATTACTGCTGGACTTTGTAGGATGTTTTTACTGAGTTGGGCAGACACTAACTCTGATGATGGCTCCTTTCCATTCAGTTGTGCCAGTGAGTAATCACGGTGTGTCTGACATCATACCCTGTTTACTATATAATGCCACTAAATATACTGTCCACCATTTTATCTGAGTGAGTGAATGAGGGTGGGATTTTGGACACAACCAGTGAAACAGTATGTACAGCAGCAGGGCTCTGTCCCTGTCACAGCATAGTTTAATGTTCCTACACTAATAATATTAGGTACCTTGTCCCGTTTGACAAGTCAAAACGTCCACCGTGAGAAAGCTCTGTAGTCTGACCAGTCAACACTAGTTTTCATATTCATATTGGAGAATGGTTTTCTGTCACTCTGCCCAGCATTAAAAACATCTAAAAGAAAACTACTGCTATCTTCAACTGGTGGCTAATGAGCTACTGCTCTACTACAGCATTGGTTTCACTGGCTTGGGGAGGGGCGGTGTGCATTATTGGCTCCCCTTCAAGCAGTCATGTTCATTCTTTGATGAATGTCAGTCATTACAAACAGAATAAATTGCTGACAGTGCCGTGTTAGTGCAGTATCTGAACAGAAGTGTGTTTCTTCTTAAAACGAGCAGGGTGGTGGTTTTAACACAGAGCTGGTTGTACTTTTCTTTTGTAAGTTCTTTCCCTGTTGGTTTCTTTACAAGCTAAATATAAAACATCTTTATATCTTGTCTTATTTTGTACCACACATATATACTGAAGATGTATAACAGATTTGTGTTTTTTATTTTTAAGAGCAGAATGTTTGTGTGTGTGATGTCTGTTTTTAACCTCTACAAATATTACATACTTACTGCTGCTGCTTGGCCCTTGTGTCTCTTTTCTCTCCTCCCCTAATGACCCCTCCCCTTCATAACCCTTTTTCTTGCCTTCTGATACTGATTTTATCCTTTTATCATGCTTATCTTTTCTTCCTCCTTTTTTCTTTTTTGAAAATTCTCATCTCTCTCCTATACTGGATCCCATACCTCTCTTTCCCCCTCACCTATCTCACATCCCTTCTCCCCAACTTTACAGTATGTGGGTGCTGAGGACTCTATGCTTCAGGCTGTCTTCTGTCTGCTGGCCTGCCTCCATAACCTCTTCTACCTACTAAAGGTTTCCGCATAGGTCTCTTTGTTGTTCTGAGCTGTTCTAATCTGTTCTTTTCTGTACTTCTCAATCATTCACATCTCATTTCTGAGCTGTTGTAGCTTCTCAGGTTCATTCTTATTATTTGAATTCTGTCTTTTTTTCCTCCTTCTCACATCTTCTGACAATTTTTGCTAAATATTTAGCCACCTTTGTGCTTGCTGTGTGTTTGTGCATGCTGTGTGTGTACGGCCCTCAGCCCATTACGTCTGACTAGTCAGTTCATTCTTAAAATTCCGCCACATATCTTTCACTCTGCTAAGTGAATGTGTGTATTTTTTGCTTACATCAGGAACT
The DNA here is from genome assembly GCA_033238685.1 of Lates japonicus. NCBI lineage: Eukaryota > Metazoa > Chordata > Actinopteri > Centropomidae > Lates > Lates japonicus. Next base: position 5,206,027 of record BRZM01000033.1, on the reverse strand, counting down.
GAGAGAGAGCCAGAAAAAGCAGCAGGCAGCATTAGAGAAACTACGGAGCATCAAAGAGGACAAACTGCGTGAGCTAATTCAGAGGAAGGAACAGGAAGAGGAGAGGAGGAGGAGGGAAGAAGAGAGGAGACAACAGGAGGAGGAGAGGAAGCGGAAGGAGGAGGAGGAAGCTCAGAGGTATAAGCGGTTTAGTTTTTGATTTTATAAAGAAGCAAAACTGATTGTTTCTTTACCTGTTTTAGAGTTTCCACAAGAAACAAATAAAATGTGCATTTCATTAAAAAAAAAAACTTTTACAATGCCGTCAATGTTTGCTTCCCCTCTCAGGCGTATTAAGATGGAAAAGGAGCGTCAGTGGCAGGAGAAGCTGAGGAGGGATGAAGAGGAGCGTCAGAGGAGGCTTCAGGAGGAGAGAGAGGCCAAACAGAGGGAGGAGGAGGAAAGAGAGAGACAGGCTATCATCCAGGCTGCCAAGGAGCAGGCTGAACGAGAGCTCCGAGCAAAAGAGGAGGCAGAGCGGAAGAGAAGAGAGGAGGAGAGGAGGAAGAAAGAAGAGGAGGAGCGCCGGAGGCAGGAGGAAGAGAGGAGAAAGCTGGAGGAGGAGAGAAGGCTGCTAGAGGAAGAGAGGAGAAAACTGGAGGAGGAGCGGAGGAAAGAGGAGAAGAGAAGGAAAGAGGAAGAGGAGCGACGCAGGAAAGAGGAGGAGAGGAAGAGACTAGAGGAAGAGAGGAGAGAGGAGGAGCGCAGGAGGGAGAGGGAGGAGGAGGAGAGGAGGAGACAGAGGGCGGCCGAGGCGGCTGTCCGAGATGCAGAGGAGAGGAGAAAGCGAGAGGAGGAGGACAGGAGGAAGAGGGACGAAGAGAGGAGAAGGCTTCAGCAGCAGCAGCTGGAGGAGGAGAGGAGGAAGCGTGAGGAGGAAAGAAAGAGGGCGGAAGAGGAGAGGAAGAGAAGGGAGGAGGAAGAGGAGAGGAGGAAAGCCGAGGAGGAGAGAAAGAGGAAGGAGGAGACATCTCGTCAGCAGCAGCAGCCGACTGGAGGAGGAAAGCTGGATATTCAGGAGAAACTGACGGCTCTGCTGAGAGGACTGGAGGAGAGGAAAGGTGAGACACACTGCACTTCTCTGTAATCTCTTCCCGACTTTAGTGTCTATTAAAACTACTTTTGATGCTCAGATCACAGCGTGGTTCTCGTTGTGTTGCTTCAGGTGGGCAACCCAGGGCCACACAACACAGGAAGTCTGCTGCTCTCACATCCTTCAAAGCACTCTACCCGTTTACTGCACGAAACAACGAAGAGCTCAGCTTCATTGCAGATGATATCATCGAGGTAAGAATGAAAATGATGTCTCTTAAGGCCTGGACAAAACAGAACATATAGAGTGCTTTACTCATATCTTTCTCATTCTTTTACTTTTGCTGCTCTCCTTCCACACTTTTGCACCTTTCCATTCTCCTCTCTCAAACTCTCCTGTGTCCTCCTGTCAGGTTGATGAGACAACAGAGCGGGAAGAGGGTTGGCTGTATGGCAGCAAACAAGGGAAGATGGGCTGGTTCCCAGAGAGCTACGTCGAGAGAGTGGCTCCATCAGACGCAGCTAATAATAATAATACGGCTGCTGCTGCTGCTGTTGCTCCTAAAGTGCCACTCCAGTCACAGCTTTCCAATGCCCTTGAGGCTGCCAAAGCAGCAGGGACGAAGTCTGCCTTCACACCAACACACTCTCCAAACCTTGCACCCTCTGAGACACAAGGGCAGGTGAGAGGTTTACAGAGTCACTTTGATTACTGTAATATGATAATTGTCTGCACACAAACACGCTCACTGTCCTGTCTGTACTTTTGTGTCTCTCTCAGCAGGTGGTGGGTAACCTGCTTGCCCAGGCCCTGTGTTCGTGGACAGCAAAGACAGACAACCATCTGAACTTCAATAAAGATGATGTCATTCAGGTGCTGGAGCAGCAGGAGAACTGGTGGCTGGGAGAGTTGAACGGTGAACAGGGCTGGTTCCCCAAGACATATGTGACACTGCTGGGAGAAGAGGAGAGTTCAGAGTAAGTTTGTTTCCCCATAATCAAACTAATGGGAGGACAGTGGCTGAGTCTCTTCTCAGCACTTTTAAATTTCTTTTGGAGTCTTTTCTGGAGACCTTACCTGTGATGTCAAAGTCCGACAAGCCATGAAAGTCAGTTATTGCTTTAGCTGGCACAGTACCAGCACTGACTAAAACACACGTTTTTGTGATTTGTGTTTATTTTTTAGGGACTTTGATAATAGGTTGATAATGTCGCAAGACGATGCCTGAAACTTAAAGCAGCACACTGCTTTGGTATGTGTTTGCCAGAATTTCTGAGTCATCGGTCTTTTCTTTATTTATCTTTATTTATTTTGTATTACATTTTTTAACTTACATAAACTTAGTAGTCTGTAGCACATACCTGTCCTCCGCTTTCCATACCAACATATTTTGTAGCCGTTGGGATGCTTTTATCTCAGGGTAAATCTGAGAAAACAAGCAGTCACATGATGATGTGAACGTGTTTGTGAGTGTATCTAACAGGTGTGGTAACATTTCCAGTATGCTAGGAATTCAGGCCATAGAAATAGTTTCTTCCCTCCTCGTTGATGAGGAATCTGTTGTGTTAAGACAATACAAATATACAGTATGATTTCAGCTGGCATTTTACCTGACTGTTGCGGTGAAGACGAAGCTGAGCGTGAAGGTAAAACTCTTGATTTACCAGTCAGTCCAGCGCACATGGCAACCTTCACCTCTGATCATGAGGTTTGGCTAGAGGCCAAAAAGCTCAGATATTAGGAGGCAGCTTGGAGTATAAACCCTGTTCCTTCCCACTCAAAAGGAACCAGAGGTTCAGGTATCTGATTCTTCCTGGATGCCTCTCTGTGAAGGCTGTTCAAGAACATTGAACTCATAGGAGACCCCAGGCCAGACTTGATCTGACCTAGGAATGCCATAAGATTCCCCAGGAAGAGCACAATGTCACCTCTTGCTCAGCTGCTTCTACAGCTAGTCGTTTACCATTGTGATCCGAACCCAGATAAGCAATTGAGGATGGAATGATAAATTGAGAGATGGCTGAAGTACACCAGAGTGTTGTAAAGTAATAAGTATGGTAATGTATTGTTGGATTTCTGTGTTTACAGCACAAAGAGCTCCCATCCTGATGCTTCAGAGTCAAGCGACAGCCTGCAGCTTGAAGGTACACTAAGAGCTTCACTCCACACCCTCCTTTGAATTATTGTCCTAATGCAGTTCAGTTGATATTTATCTGTTACATGCATTAATCACTCATGTATTTAGCTCATATTTGAACATTTCACAATGATTGCCAGGTGATCTAAGGAGCACACACGGCATTTTATATCAGGTTTATCATGACCTCATGACAAAGATACACAGTAAAATCTGTATTTTCTGCTGAGTTACATGAATTATATGTTTATCCTAAGATAAGACAGGCAGGTGGAAGGAACATTTATAGTATATTTTGCAGTACAGTATATAACCACATTATCTGGAAAAATTTGCTTATCAGATAAATGTGTTGGAAATCTCGTGGCCAGTCATTCTGATCTAGTTAAAGCCAGACTCCCAACTACAATCTTTGGGTCTTTTTTAAACTTTTGTTGATGTGTCATTTTCCTCTCCAGAATACGTGGCATTGTACACCTATGAGTCTCCGGAGCCTGGTGATCTGACATTTATGGAGGGAGATGTGATCTTGGTGAGCAAGAGAGAAGGAGAGTGGTGGAACGGCTCTATAGGGGACCGGACAGGCCTCTTCCCCAGCAACTATGTCAAACCCAAGGAGGCAGATGTAAGAACTCTTAATACATACGTGGGATAAACTAGTGTAGTCTAACACTGGATGGTAATGGCTTTGTGTAGTGCTCATCTAAATGACAATATATAACAAATTCTGTTGAAGTAACAGAGGCATAATTTGTATTATTTCAGACATCGAGTATATCTGGGAAGAAGAAGCCAGGTAATCTCTTATTTTTATGATATCTCTGTGACTGACAAATAAGAACACAAATCCTGGTTTTGTATTTTGCTGCAGTTTAGATATTTGATCAATAGATATTTGTTTTTTTTGCATTCGCCAGAGATTGGCCAGGTGATTAGGGCCCACACCTCTACAGGCCCTGAGCAGCTAAATCTGGAAAATGGCCAGCTCATCCTCATCCTCGGCAAGAATGCCTCCGGCTGGTGGCTTGGAGAACTGCAGGTCAGTGTTTTTATGCTTCTGATATAGGTTTGTGGTGGTCTGTAGTATGGTACAGGAGGTAACCACAGAGGATTTATGATTCAGCTTATCTGCGCGCAGCTCAACTGAAGTCAGAGCCAGAAGTCCCAGCACTTCTTAATGTTGTCCACTTTGGTTAAAATTTCATTATTTGTATCATTTGTTTGTTTTCTGACTGTAGGCCCGTGGTAAAAAGCGACAGAAGGGCTGGTTCCCTGCTTCTAATGTCAAAATATTAGGTTCCAACAGCGGCAAGTCCACACCAGCACCCACACCAGGTAAAACACACACTTCCACAAGTCAGGTGGAGGTCAGAGGTGAAGAGAAAGTAAGTGAGTAAAAATGACTCTCACGTACACACTCTATCCTCTTCTCTCTCAGTCTGTCAGGTGATCGCCATATACGACTACACTGCCGCCAACAAGGACGAGATGAGCTTCTCTAAAGGTCAGCTGATCAACGTTTTAGACAAGAACGACCCTGATTGGTGGAAAGGAGAGGTCAACGGGGTCACTGGCCTGTTCCCCACCAACTACGTTAAGATGACCACAGCGGATTGCGACCCCAGCCAGCAGTGTAAGTACATCTCTTAAACATCATATCATAATCATGTACCTGAACGGAAATATGCAACACAAAGACGATCTACTTCCTTGTTCCTACAAATCTCTCTGACTAACTAATCCTTATCCTGTTGTTGTTCATCTTTGCAACCCCCACCTACCATCACTGATATTCTTTCATCCTCCCATCTCTTCATCTATTTATCCCTTCTTCTCACTGATTATTTCACCTTTTCCCCTGTTTTTCTCACCTCCTCCCTCCCCTCCCAATCTGTATTTCTCCTTCCCCCTCTGTCTCTCCATTCCCCTGCTTCTGTCTCTTTCTCCGTCTAGGGTGGTAGAAAGTAGACTTCCTCCTCCACCTCCTCTTCCTCTACTCCTCCTGACTGCAGAGAGACCCACTATTGCACTCTTCTCTGAAGATGCGGAGTGTCTGGACTCCCTGTCTACTAACTTCTCCCACTGAGCTAATGTTACTGAGTTTCTGTGTGTGTGTGTGTGTGTGTGTGTGTGTGTGTGTGTGTGTGTGTGTGTGTGTGTGCGCGCGCACATGGACTTTTTTTCACCCCTGCATTCCTGGGGTCTGACAACTGGGAGCCTACTATATTTGTGGGGTCTGACAGCTTTGTGGAGACCAAGGTGCTGGAATCCACCAGTTTAAATAGCTGTTTGACAGTTAAGACTTCATGTTAGGGTTAGGCATTCAGCTGTGATGGTTAGAGTTAGGGGCAAGGGAATGCATTGTGTCAATGACAGGTCCCCACAAAGGTGTGTTTGTGTGTGTGTGTGTGTGTGTGAGAGAGAGAGAGAGAGAAAGAGAGAGAGAGACGGGAACATAGAGAGTGATCTGGTGTATGTGTGTCAGAGAACAAAAATAATAAAATAGGTCCTGTGTTACCTGTGAAGGAAGCAGGACCTGAAACAAGTTTCTGACTACTCAGTGCAGATTCTGTCAGTCGTTAAAGCCTCTGTGCCTTTTGTGATTGTGAACTGATGACACTGAATCACAGAAAAAATGAGTGATAGTGGGTCTCTCTGTGGCTTCTCCCTCTTCTTTCCTTTCTCTTCCTTCATCTGCCTTCATAAGACACTTATTTTTCTCCATCCTTCCTTTCCTCTTATTCCATTCACTTTTCTTATTTATTATTTCTACTCTTTGTTTTATCCCATACATCCATTCTATCTCTCCCCTCTGTCTTGGGACTCGAGCTCACAAAGAGCCCACTATCTATCTCAGAAATGTGGCTATGTTCAAACACGACATTACAAGTTTTACTTTCTTAGCCTTGTTCCCTACTCTAACAACAATCATCGTACCAACCCTCAATCCTGTGGGTACTTTGAGAAAGAATGGAGAGTCCAAATTCCAGGCTGAGTTCATGCTCAACGGTCTTTCACTTGTCTTTAAAAATGCTTGAAACGTGGTGAAGTTTCATCTACTATATTTATAAAAGAACGATTTTGAAAAAGGAATAAAATAAGACATAATCAACAGTGATTTTGCTCAGGATTGAGTTAGAAACTTGACTGGACAACCTGCTGAAAATAAAAATGTTAGTAAATTTAGCAGATTATTTAGCAGAGATTTAGCATAAGAATTCCATTTGCTTTCACCTTATGTGAACTCTGTTAACTCCTTTATCCATTTTGCAGTGGGCCTTTGATTTATGCCTTTGAAAACCTTCAGTTTAATTTAATTTGGACACAAAATGGTACAAGCAAAAGTGTACATTTTGTCCTCTGTATCTGAAAGCCATAATGGGGTCAGCTGTTAGTGCTGACAGAAAGAACAGAAGTAGTTTTGAAGTGAGATGAAGCGACTCCTCACCATATGGCTAACTGTTTCAGAGCCATGAACAGACACACATAAGCTTTGCCTCCAGGAGTGATATTGCAAACTGCTGCTGCACTTTATATTCACTAAATGCTGCTGCTGCTCTGAATGTTTTTCTTTGCGCAGAAAGTGATTGCGCGTCACACATTGAAAACATAACAATAGTCATTACTGTCAGGATTGTAGATACATCAGCAAGTGAAAGACTAATCTATGCAAGCTTCACTTGAGGTGCTGTGACTCCTGTGCCCAGTCTGCTCAATACTGAGGTACAGATCCAGGATGCTAACAAAAAATGATACAGTGCAGTTTGATGAAGCCTAATGCAAGACAAAAGCAAGTTGCTGCTAAAGCACTTGTCACTGTTTTCTTTTATTTTAATTCAGAAGTCACATCACTCCATTTATCACAAACCTCACTTAGATTTCGAGTGAAAAGCTTTCAAGGAAATTGTGTGAGCCACACAGTCAGGAAGCTGCATCCAGAGTTCATAGCAGCAAGGGCTGATAGCACAACTGATCTGACATTTGTGGTACAAGATGGTGTAATTATTTTTGAAGATGTGCCTAATATATTTTCTGATTCTGAAATAAGATATACAAAAAAAATAAAGACTGGTTTGGAATCACAAGAGTTTTATTATTGTATAATGAATATCTTTGGTCAGCTCTACTGTGTGTGTGTGTGTGTGTGTGTGTGTGTGTGTGTGTGTGTGTGTGTGTGTGTGTGTGTGTGTGTGTTGTATTCAGTGTTTATATTGTCAACACAAATGTGATTAAGATGAACAGATATATGTGAACAACCTTTTCTCAGCTAGACACAGCAGTAGAGTCATTTGTCTTCATCAAAATTAGACACCTCTTTTTCTTCTTTTTATAAATTCGGATAATTCTTCTTCTGTACTACCTTAGTCCCAAAGGATTGCTTCTCAGATAGTCCCGATTTGTTTCTCTCCTTGTTTGGCTTTACAAAATTGTACTGTAATATTGGCTGAATCGCTACCTTTGCTCTATCTGTATCTGACTTGGACACAGATGTTTGGGCTTATTTCAGTGGCAGAAATCATGGAAAACTAGAAAACAATAGTAAGCTTTATCGACTCTGAACATGCGCCAGAGAGGTGAGAGAGAAGGAAAGAATCTCCCTTTCCTGTTTTGATACAAACAGATTTGGTCTAGGTGAAGTTTTAGTCTGATGCTGGCAACGAGAAAAGATAACAGCACAGAGGGAGAAAGAGACGACCAAGACAGGGAAAACAGTACTATCAGCCTCTGTGACAGAAGACAGACAGACAAGTGAAATACTCAGAGAGACAGAATCTGAATCATAGCAATGACTTTACAGAGCAGATTTCACTTTTTAAACCTTTGGGATGAGAGCGACGATGAGGGTGAAGGAAGAGAGACAGAGGAAAGGGAGGGTTCAGTGAGGGAGAACCAGTCTGTGTGTATGGGACCCTCAGAATGGGCTAATGGACACTCTGTATCAGGTAAGTGTGTATGAGTGTGTATGCTGACTGAGTGTTTCATGTTTCTCCTTTCTCTTCCCCTCTCTGAAAGCCTCAGTAATGCACACACAGACAAGTGCAGTAACAAAAGTTAAAAGCAGCCTCTGGTGTTTTTTTATTGTTTTCCCATGACAGAACCTCCAGCAGGAGGCAGCAAATATGGTGTTGCTGTGGTGTAAGCAGAGTGGTTTTGTTGATGTTGCTGTACTGGTTGGATTTATTTTTGTTTGTTAGTTTGTTTTAGTTATTCATATGCTTATTTAGTACAAGTAATACACCCCCGCCTCCCTTTGTGTGCTCTTTCTCTCCTGCAGGGTGTGCAGACCTGAACAGCCTGGACTCCCTGAGCCCCCAGGAGAAGAAGAGACAGGGTTACATCCATGAGCTGATACAGACTGAGGAGAGATACGTGGAAGACTTGAATATAGTGCTGGAGGTAACGAACACATACGTCCTGCTCAATAACTCACGCACCAGTCAAGTACAGTACGTTGCTATTTTATGAGAATGAGACGTGTCAGGTTGTCTGCATGTTCACCTGATCACATTTCTGACAGTGTGTATAAATCTGTCTTCTCTCTCTCTTCTGTTTTGGCATGTTTTTGTGTGTGTAGGTTTTCCATAGGCCTATGTCAGAGTCAGGCCGGGTGAATGATGCAGAGATGTCCATGATCTTTGTCAACTGGAAAGAACTGCTGGCCTGCAACACTAAACTTCTCAAGTAAATAAGACATGGACAGAGAAAATGGGATCTAGAGGGAGTCTGATGGAGTGAATAAATGTTACACAAATGCAGATTTTTTAAATGTTGTGTATTTCGATTCTGAGTGTACAAACATACAGAGCTGCTTGTGTTCATACGTGTACACTTACGCATGTTTGCAGGGCCCTACGCGTTCGTAAGAAGACGGGCGGGGAGAACATGCCGGTGCAGATGATTGGAGATATCCTGGCCGCAGAGCTGTCCCACATGCAGCCTTACATCCGCTTCTGCTCCTGCCAGATCAACGGAGCCACGCTGCTCCAGACTCGCACCGACAACGAGCCGGACTTCAAGGATTTCCTCAAGGTAGGAGGGAGAGGAGAGTGAGGAAGGAGATTCGTGCTGTGTTTTAGTAGTGTAACGCTTGACTCTCTTAAACCAGCTTATTCTCTGCGGTCATACGTCACACATTAAAGTGGAAACAGGATCACCCTCTTAATGTGTTAGTTCATAGTGTCTTTTATTCCCATCAGAAAATCGCCACAGACTACAGGTGTAAGGGAATGCCGCTGTCCAGCTTCCTGCTGAAACCCATGCAGAGGATCACACGCTACCCACTGCACATCAAAAATGTAGGCCATCGTGCTCATGAGCGTGTCTGTGTTTGAACTCCTCATTAAGTGGTTCAAATGCTGACCTTCCTGTGTGTAACAAGAAAAAAAAGAATGTTTTGCCTTTTCATCTCTTGTTTGTGGGTGTAATTAACATGTCTGTGTATTTACTTGTGTGTGTGTGTGTGTCTGTGTGTGTGTTGTAGATCCTGGAGTGCACTGCAGAGGGCCATGCTGACCGAGGTCCTCTGAAAGAGGCTCTGGAGAGGGCGGAGGAACTCTGTCAACAGGTTCATCTCTTCACTGAATCACTAATTTATGATGCGACTTGTTTCTTTTTGTGTAAAAGATCTGTTCTTTATATTTAAATGATGTCTCTGTACTGACTAGGTAAATGAGGGTGTAAGAGAGAAGGAGAACTCTGACAGACTGGAGTGGATTCAGAGCCACGTACAGTGTGATGGAGCTGTGGAGGTATCAAGCTTAATTAACTCACAGTTCACCATGTATCAAGTTACTTTCTCCGGAATTCAATCAGTACTGGCCTGATTACCTTATAAATTAGTATAAAGAGAGAAACAACCAGCTCTAAAGAACATATGAAAGTCCTCACAATGTTTATTTCTTTCCACAGCACCTGGTCTTTAACTCTCTTACCAACTGTTTAGGCCCCAGGAAACTGCTCCACAGCGGTAAGGTGAGTAACACTGTATTGTTTCTTAAACTGTGGAAACTCAGTCAATGACTCCGGTGGGTCTTTTTTAATTGAGCATTTTTCATCAAACTGAATAAACCTTTTAAAATCTAAAAATGCTAAAGAGACAAGGAAGAGACTTTGACAACCAAGATAAGTGTCCCAGTTCATCTGATCAGTCATGACATGACAAATCACATGACACACTGAAATATTGCTATAAAAAGTTAGACGTTTGCTCTCTGGCTTGAGAATAAAATGCCTTGACGATGCTGAACAATTGACAATAATACTACTATCATCACTGAGTAGGTAAAAAAGGAGGGGAAAGCATTTGCAAAAGTAAACTGTTCTCATGTTATTAACATTTTGTAAGTATCGTTAAATTACTGTTGATGAAATTATACATTTATGTGATGTATTTCACTTGTCTCTTTCTAGATGTACAAGGTGAAGAGCAACAAAGAGCTGTGGGCCTTCCTCTTTAACGACTTCCTGCTTTTGACACATGCAGCAAAACAGTTCACCTCTTCTGGGCCCGATAAACTGTTCAGCAACAAGAACAATGTACAGCTCAAGATGTATAAACCGGTAAGAAACACTATGACTGAGTGGAATTGTCTTCCTTTGAGGCGCATGAGACCGCATATTTTCTTTATTCATATTTTTAGACCTCTGCACTGACCTTTGACCCTTTAGCGGTCAGGTTTTTTTGCCCAAAACTTTAGAATTCATACACTAATGATGTCAAAATACATTTAATACCTTTCATTGAACTCCTTCAAAGTTTCAACTACATATATGAGTCTGTTTTCCATATAATTTGTCAGTTTGATTATTGTGTTTATGTATTTTCATGTCTTTTGTTTCCTATAGCCTGTGCTGTTAAATGAAGTTCTGGTGAAGCTGCCAGATCCCTCCAGTGATGAACCTGTTTTCCACATCTCACACATTGATAGGGTCTACATACTCAGGACTGACAACATCAATGAACGGTAGCAGCGCGCACATTCTTACACACACACACAGGCATATTTAGCGTGTTTGGCGGCCTGTGTAATCACCCTGTGTTTGTGTTTTTAGGACAGCGTGGGTTCAGAAGATCAAGGCTGCGTCTGAAGAATTTATTGAGACAGAAAAGAAAAAAAGGGAAAAGGCCTATCAAGGTTTGTCCTGATGCTCGCACAGCCAAACTGATGCCAACACATGATGATATCTTGGATTAATTCATCTGTGTGTGTGTGTGTGTGTGTGCGTGTGCGTGTGCGTGCGTGTGTTTGCAGCTCGATCTGTGAAGGCTAGTGGAATCGGCAGACTCCTTGTCACCATCTTAGAGGCCACAGAGCTCAAGGCGAAAAAACCCAATGGTGAGCATGAAGACACTCATGTTACACAATGTCCTTGCAATTCAGTGGACTTAAAAAGACACCATAAACGTTAACCCTGCTGCATTCACCGCTGCCTAATGAAGCTTAAACAAAGACACATCTAAATGTGGTGTTCTCCTTTTTTCCTCAGTTCACTTTCAGTCAGCCTCTTTGTGTCTTTTATGCCACAGTTATTCTTTTTTTCTATAATGCAGTATTATATCTTATATTTTGTTTCACTTTATGCAACAAATGTTATTCTTCTTTCTATATTTCCACCTCATCTTCGTTCCCTCCTCCAGGTAAAAGTAACCCTTACTGTGAAGTGACCATGGGAGCTCAGATGTTCACGTCCAGAACGCTCAACGACACCCTGAACCCCAAGTGGAACTTCAACTGTCAGTTTCACATCAAAGACCTCTACCAGGACGTCCTCTGCATCACCATCTTTGAAAGAGACCAGTTCTCACCTGATGGTCAGTTACCTGCTGGTTCTAGTTTTCTTCTCTCACTCTCTTTGCTCACACGCCCTCGATAACTCCCACTGATTTCTCTGTAAACCTGCACAATTGGACATGAAAAATCTAACTGTCAAATTAATTAGTTGAACAGTGGAGTTGTTAAGATAACCAGAAAGGTCTAAATTTGAAAAACGTTTCCATCAAAAATCCAGTTCCTCCAAACAAACGTGACCCTCTATATTTCCTCTCTTAAATCAGACTTCCTGGGTCGGACCGAGGTTCCCGTAGCAACCATAAAGAAAGAGTTGGAGAACAAGGGACCGGTGACACGACGCCTTCTGCTGCATGAGGTTCCTACAGGGGAGGTGTGGGTCCGCCTCGACCTGCAGCTCTTCGGTGGCAAATAGACACGTAGGATGAACTGAAACAGGAGACTGCATCTTCTACCAAGACATCAAAATAAGGACAACTAACTAACCAAATAAGAAAAGCTGCTTTTTGTCACATAAACAAACTAGGATGGCTCCCCCCACCTAAGAAGATTCCCATATCAAACAGGACACCCGTGAACTGCGTTTCACACATCAGGCCTTAATAATTTAATATTAACCAGCACTAATAATACCTCTTCTTATCTTCTTATGTCATCTGAATCCTCCAGTAGGAATAACAGCTCTTTGTCTGCCTCATGATGAAATCAGATGGAAAGGGAAGCTCTGTGAGTGCAGGAGTAGAACAACAGCTTCAGAGGCCTCTTAAACAGTGGAGACACAGTGTATGATGACGCTGAATCTGGGTCCTCAGCTATAATCATTTATAACATTTAGAGGAAGTTAGAACTACTAATAAAGCAATAAAACTATAAAGGTTATTCTCTGCTCTCCTCTAGACCCTCACAGCTCTGTCTCAGTCGGGTTTTAAGTATTCACTCGCTGACACACACTTTGCCAAGTCTGGTCAACCAAGGCCATTTAGTTAAAGTAACTAGTCTTTTCTCTTAACTTAACAAAATACTGTATATATATGTTGAAGATATATTTTTTTCTGAGAAGGTCGTGACTGATGGCTTACAAGAGACTCCATTGACCTGCTCTATCATCACTGATAATGAGCTGTCTGGTCTCAGTGACATCACAAACAGTAGATGCCAAGACGTCGGGCAGCAACATGAAATACATTGGACAACGTGGATGAGACGTTGTTGTCAGTAGCTCTGGTCTGGAGTCAGTTTACTGCTGTAGATGGAAGATTTGTTGATACAAGGATACTCAGGATCCATTGTTCTGGGTTGAGTTACTGTAACAATACTGAACACTTATTTTGTTTATCTGGTGTGTATGCGTGTGTGTGTGTGTTGGATTGTAGAAGTGTAGAGATGCTTAACAAACAGTCATGATACAGAAACGTACAGATATCTTCAGCTGAGGGCTCTTGAGATGCTGCAACTTTTGGAGTTGACTTATAACGTCTGGCCTCTGACGCAAGTCATCTTTTACTCTTTTAAAGTCTGTCAGTTTCTAAAATCCTTTTGGTTTCACTGGCTTGATGATGATGGTGATCTTAGTCAGTGTATTTTTCTCTGCTTTTTCTACAGCCAAGGCCAAGTAATATCTCAAAGCGGGAGTGCAAAATAATCAAGTAAAAAAATGATGGAGGTAAAAAAGCTGCGTCAATGAATGTTTCCTTCTACACCTTGAACTCCCTCTCCAGCTGAGTCTGCTCTCCCTGTCTTCCCTTAAGGTGTAGAGGATTTTGAGGATGTCTATATTTTGAGGCAACACAGATTGGCAGGCTGTCAGCAATAACAAACAGTATTTGCTTTTGTCTATTTTTGTACTTTACATTTTTAACTGATAGATTTAAGTGTCATTCTCTAGTCGCCGCCTCACTCACAGCCATACTGCCCATCTCTGCTGCCTCAAAAAGCTGCCCTTTATAAACATCCACCATTGAAACTTTACAAGGACATATTGTGTAAAAGCTGTATATTTATGTTGTAGGTTGACTTTTTGGTGTCTTCTGTCTTGTTTTTACTCTTTTGTCCTTTTGCGTCCATTTTCTTTTCTAACTCCGAGCACCTGCCGGTGCTCTGAATATTAACGAAAAAGTGTTGTATTTATTTCTTAATTTATGCGTGTGAGACTATCCAAAGGTTTGGAGCAGCTTCGCTCTCTGTGTCATCTTGGATAATCAGCTGATATCCACTGGGTTTGTTTTGAACATGTGTGATGGCAAATATTAAAAATGTCAATACTGTTTTGAAAAGCAATATAACATCATAGATGAGTCTTCTTTCATTGAGTTTTACTGTAAGTAGACTAGGTCACTAGTCATTTTGTTAGCCCTGCTGTTTTGTGCTCTTGTGTTCTGTTCATTTGTCTTATTCAATCCAGAAATCTGTTTTTTAGACTTGGATTAATTTTGATGTTTGCTTTTTTTTTTTTTTTTTGTGGGGGGGGGGGGGGTCGTGGAAAATGTGCAAAGAGACTGGACTACCTTCCTTGTCTGTGTAGGGGTGTTAAAGTTTGTCTTTTGTTTTGCTTTTTATTTTCCGCAGCCTTCTGCATTGACTGCTGCTGTGCTAACTGAGTTCATGGCTTCTCTAACTGTTCACAGCTGATCAGCCTGGAGTCTGTAACCTGCTGTTTGTACTCACTTTGGCCTCTACGTGGCACTCTCTGATTCAGGGTTTCTTAAGTCAAATTAAAGACATTAAAAATTAACAAACTGTCAAATTATTGGCTGGCTAACGAAAAGCACACTTTAACTCTGTAAACCTCGAGCGCACAACCTCCTGCAGCAGCACATAATGGTAGACAGCTGATGGACTTAATCTTCGGACTTAAACTCAAAAGCAGCTTCATGTCATTTCTTTCAAAAACCATTTATCTGTTTGACTACTTCACAGCCTTTGTACATAATTTTAACACCATCCCACAATTATCAGTATATTTTGTGTGGAGTAAATGCACAATAAACCATGATACAGTTATTTTTAAAAGCTGCCTGTTACATGTTATTTGATATATTTGATAATATCGTTATTATCTTGTAAAATATATCGCATATTTAGTTAAATGTATCATAAAACAGATCCAGCTTCAGAAAATTCAGGCAAATTAAATCTTGAAATAAGTAAAAGATATTTCACTTTGGGGTTTGATTTTATTTTTCACTGGTTTCTGTTGGTGTCCAGTCAGAGTCAGTGGAGTTTAGTATGGAGTTGTCAGTGCGCACCAATAGACCTCATTAAGTCCTTCTTCACCCTCCACTGACTCTGGGACCACAGGAGCAACAGTCATTACGTAACCACACTTGAGTGGCTCTGCGAGGGGCCGACAGCAACGCACACAGCTGCGTAACTGAGTCGACAAAGTCAGCTGAACTCAACCTTCTGCGGCTGAGTGCGATGGTGGTAGTAATGGATTCAGTGCAGAGGGGATGTGGTGACATGAATGATGATAACTGATGGTAACTAATTCTTTTTGCACTTGATTGAAAATAAATGTGTCACAGACCACCGAGGGCTTTCTCTCGATCATGGTGGGACAATGACTGCACATGACTTTAAATTATAGTTGTGAATGATGCTGTGTATATGACAGTCAGTGCAGCCTGAACCATAAAATACAACTTCTTTAGTTTTTTTATTGTTTTGTTTTAGATCCAGCAAATTAAAAAAAAAAAGGTAACCAGAATTTCTGCCTACGTGGTTGTATGCCTCTACCAGCCCAATTGCACTTAATTAGCATGTGAATTCTTGAGTTATGGCCAAAAACATGTTTTGTGCCGTCACAGTGAAATTGACCTTTGACCTCTGACCACCAAAATCTAATCAGTTCATCTTTGAGTACAAGTGAACGTATATGCCAAATTTGAAGGGATTCCTTCGAGGTGTCCCTGAGATATCGTGTTCACGAGAATGGGACAGAAATGGGTAGATGGACGGACAACATGGAAACATCATGCTTCTGGCAGTGGCTGTCACCAGCGTGGAGGCATAAAAAAAAGAACGAAAAATACATTATATTGCCCCTGGGTTCGTGCTTGACTGCCAGAAGTGAATGTGATGTGACAACAGTTATTGGCAGGTGATGTACGTACAAGTTGATTCTGATTCTGAGTCTGTGTGTTTCATTAATTTCATTTTGTCTAAGTAGAAAGTAGAAAGTTATAATTAGAAATCTAGAAGGCGATGAGTATGGGCATACAACTTAAAAAAAGGTTTCCTGTTGCGATGCCTGTGTTATTTGCATGTAGCCTGTGTAAAGGTCACATACTGTGTCTATTCTAAAATTACAACAATCTATGAATGAAGAAAAGAGATATTACTATTTCATATTTTTAAATTGGCAGATATTGAGAAGGACCCAACCTGAGATCTTATTTTTGAAGTTTGAGTATTGCAACAACAGAACATGTAAAGATTACCGAACTTCTTTGTGAACTTAAAAGCTGCTATAATCAATATTGTGTAATTATCAATGGATCACATGACTTATTGTATTTGAAGACAGTAATTTGCAAGGAATTATCAGTTCTCCTCCGTCAGCTGTCCAGAGCTTTTTAGCATCTTTCAGCTCTTTGTTTTGTTTTGTTGTAGGCAACTTTATTGTTTTAGTTCAGTCTAGCTGCTCGCATCAGGGACATTTCAGCCAAAAGCTCTAGTCAACCCCACTGTGCACTACCTGGTGAAGACAGTGAAACATTTAGCAGCTGAAGACTGAATATTTCATTCAAAGTTGGTGAAACCAAAAACAGAGCAAAAATGAGACTGACTATTGGACTTCATCGAATTAAACACAGACACAAATGACAAGTTTCCTGACACATCAACTCAAGATGTGATAATATGTTTATACAATATATTGTTATTCAGAAAAAGAAAAAAGAAAAACTACAACTACCACCTGAAACAAATGTTTCTCTTTTTTTTTACCTTACTGATAAGATTGAGTTACGGTTGTGTCTCTCTTTAATATTTTATTCATGTATTATTTATAGTGTCATATAAAATAAATCATCATCCTATAGGATTTTTCCACATAAGATACGAAAATGTAGAGGCAACAGACAGAAATACAGAGGATGAGGCAAAGGGAGAGAAAATAGGTAAGAGAGCAAGAGGTGAGATGAGGTATTAAAGAAAGTGCAGTAAAGCAGAAGAAGAAGAGCAGAGAGGCAGGAAAAACAGACACTGAAGAATAAACACATGTGAAGACACAGAAAGAGAGTAGGCGAGAGAGAGAGGTATGGCGTGCATGGAGGATGAGTCTGAGACCCTCAAGTTCTACTTGACTCAGTCGTAGGAATGATTTGATTATCACCACATGAACAGCTGTATGTAACACACACACACACACACACAAAGAAATAACTCAGAAATAATGAGGTCGCAACAATTTCTGGCCAAAAACCTATACTGGTAAAAGGTGACACTGTAGCAGCAGAGAGACAAAGAGAGAGTAAAGAGTCCACATCAAAGAAAAAGACTGAATCAGTCCGTACTCCTTCTATAAAATGTGAACAATGCAAATTCAAAAATATTGTTAATATATATATATATTCATGGGTACACAA
Organism: Lates japonicus; assembly: GCA_033238685.1. NCBI lineage: Eukaryota > Metazoa > Chordata > Actinopteri > Centropomidae > Lates > Lates japonicus. The sequence goes on along the minus strand of BRZM01000033.1, from coordinate 5,188,441 downwards.
TGTTGCTATTCAGGATATAAAATAAAAACACTTCTTATTAGCACTACTCACTAGAATTATAACTGGGGCGTGGTGAATGTTGTCCAGGTCCTCTACTACTAAGTATGATATTTAGCTATAATTAATCATTGTATTAACAACTCATCACATGACTCATTGTATATGAAAGGTGTTGCTGTGATGAACCCACAGAAATATTATCACCTAACCCTGTGTGGTTTTCCTCTCAGCTCTACAGCTTCTACCATCTCTCAGCTTTTGTTTTGGTTTTCAACCTGCAACTTTACGGATTTAGTTTCCTCTCATCATTATTGTTTTGTACATACCTGTTTTCGAGAATTAGGTTCAAAAACCACTGTATACTACCTGCTCAGTGCTGGAAACAGCAGACAATTAAAGTCAGTGACTAGCTGGTGAACATAGTAGAGCAGAGACTGATATTTTCTGTTCAGTTCATGTGATGGGCATTTGGAGATTTCATATTAAAAAGTATTTTCTGTGCATTGGGAATACCCAGTGTAGCTGACTGCTGAAGTGTGGTGGTGGGGAACCTGAAGTACTGAGTAAGCACAGGCTGTACTTAAAGCCTGGTGATGTTCTATGATTTTCTTACCATCAACAACCTCCATTGAATAGAAGCCACTAATGAATTAATTATTACCAATGCAGTCAAAACCTAATATATCTTATTTCTATAATACTATTCCTCCTCCTAGAGCTCCATTGTTCAAAATAATAAAAAATACATCAGTGAACTGCACTGTGTCACTGTGGCGTGTTCCTTCACTGTGCTGCTGTCATGAAAACTGGCCTGTAGTTATTTTGATTATTTAAGTGTGTTAATGAAATGAATGAAAATAATTACAACAAACCTGTCATACCAGTGTTTCTTTATTTCCACAGAGACCTGAACCAAAGCAGAATACATGAAGCAGAGAATGCTGAGGAGCATGTTTAAATCTATCAATAAATATTAATAAATTCATGTCAATTAGAAGCTGACCGGCCTGTGCTGACCTGAAGGTTCACCCCTCGGTCATGTCCAATGAAGTGAGTCAGAGATGACTGACAACAATTCCTCCCAGAACACACTGTACAAAGTTAAGACTGTTAATATTTGATCACACTGAGCAGGAGGTGCAGAAATAGATGCATTATGGATGGTAAGTGGTGCGTATGTAGTGTGTTCTGTATGTAGAGCAAGGTTTAGATGTGTGGGTGTGTTTTTATTTATCAGTAATGATGATGATGATGAGGTAGTAATTATTTGGTTTTTTCCTTAAAGGTGTTTGTTTATTGTCTTCACTGTCATCTATGTTATGACTATTTCTCAAACAACTTTATGAGAGAAGGATGGGTTTGACAATTAATATTTGGTTATTGTTCCTGTGGTTCAATTTATTTTTAAACACATTAACGTCAGTCTTTCAGTTGGTCGTCAGACTGAACTATCTCAGCAAATATGTTTGGACTTCTGTAAAATTTTCCAACAGAGATTCCTGGTCAACAGTAGTCGATCCTACTGACTTGGGTGATCCCTGATTTATCCTGTTGTGGTGGGTGAAGGTGAGAAGGAAGCGCAAGGCTGTTCTTTGAAGGGATGAGGAGGACAGAAGAGTCAAAGGAAAGAAGTGAGAAGAAATGCTGAAGAGTATTTTCAGATGACCTGGGACATGTCTTATTCATCTCTCTTGTGTCCCTACATTAACCCTCTGACAGTGTCAAAGGCTTTTCTGCCTTTGTTTCATGCCTGGGCGCAATAAAGACCATAAACAACCATGAAGAATTACTGTAATGTTCTCTCTCCTCAATGTGCCAGCTAAAATGTGCTGAGATTTCAGACCATGATATTAAATGTTATTAATAAACAGTTCATTTCAAACTACTCTTATAAGCTCTACAGGGGCATGTGTTTAGTTGTTGATTCAGTGTTTTGTAAATGAATTAGAATATGAATATAAGGGGAGGAGATGGGTCCACTGACACACCAGATGAGCTCAGTTTGTTCTACACCCTGAACACCTGGTGAAGTAAAACAAGGGCAAGCAAGCGTTATGTTCAAGCTGTTGGGCTAAAAGCAGTGATATTCTACCTGAAAGCAGGTTTTAACAAAAACATGCATGCATGGTGTTTTTCATATACCTGTTGAGAGAGCTGCTGCTCAGTCACGACCAGAGGCAGGAGTGTTTTTTACAGGCTTTTACTGTTGCATAACATCAGCACAAAAACAATCTGCCAAGATGACAGGTTAGCTGATCAAATTTTTCATAAACTTTATCTGATATAAAAGAGTTATTTTTAGAAAATTATTGGTTAGCTCTAAAACATCATTCATGTTCCATAAAAAGTCGGTCAAGCACAAAAAACACACAGTAACAACCTGCGCAAACAATGGCACAATGACACAATCCTCAACTGTGTGTATTGACGAAAAACTCTCTTTTCTCTGATTTGTGCCATTTGTAGTCACCTTTGTAATTTACATTTCAGATTTTATTCCAGTTTTTTGTTGTTGTTGTTTTTATTATTTGTTGGGAGTGAAGCACTTTTAAGATATGTCACATGTAAAATCTAAAACATCAGTTTCACATATGGTAAATGGACACAGGTGGTAATTTACTTCATCATTTAAATATTTTTTTCATGTGGATTGTAAAAAAAAAAATAAATCACGTTTTTCTTTTTTGTGTATATAGCATTTTGTTTGTTTTCCTGTCAATGTCCCTCCCTTTCCCTTTTCCTTCTCTCCTCCCTCTGCTGAACGTTCTGCATGAAAGACACAGAGAGAAACTAGGAAGACAGAGGCAGACAATCTGCATTTACAACTACTGCATTTATATGTAGTGACTATCTGTGGTGTGTGTGTGTGTGTGTGTGTGTGAGAGAGAGAGAGAGAAAGGGGGGATGCGAACGTTGCCAGAGATAGAGGGAGATTTAGTCGACCTGTCGTGGTCTCTCATGTCACACCTCTGCCCTCACAGGACATGACCTCTGTCTCTCCGTCTGGAAAATAAGCTGGAAAAGCTAAAATGGAAAATACGAAAACTCCACACTGGAAAACAGTCGGAGCAACATCCCTCCTGCTGCTGCTGCCTCAAAGAAAGAAGAAAAACTGAAGGGGGGAAAAGAAAGAATGACTGAGAATTTTAGTTTGTATCTGCATAAGAGGGTGAAGAAGAGACGGAGACATTGGCCTATCTGACAACTGGGGGAGGACACGGGAGATTTATACATATAATTATACTGTTGCTGTGTTTTTTTTTTTCCTTGACAGGAAGGCAAAGAGCAGGGAGGAGATAATAGGGGAGGAGGAGAGGAGAAGAGAGGAAGGGAGGAGAGAGTAGAGAACGGAGAGACGGTGAGGCTGACGGAGGAGTAAGGCAGAGAGACCAGAGCAGAGAAGAGGAAAGAGAGGAGGAGGAGGAGGAGGAAGGTGAGGGGAAGAAGAGCTGAGGGGAGGAGAGGAGGAGGAAGAGGAGTAAATACACTCCAGATGGGACCTTGGCATTAATAAAATGTGAGTATACACATTATATTTGCATGTGGTGAGAAGTGAGCACACTGCTGCTGCTGATATCATTGTTGTCCTCTCTACTGATGATCATGATGATGTATGTTATAGATGATAGTATGTTGTAGGGAGTCTCCACTCTGTCTTCGCTCTACTACTGTCTCTCCTCCACACATCGCTCTCTCTCCCTCTCAACTATCTTTACTTCCTCTTGCTCTAATTCTCTCTGTCTCTCAGTCTATTTTTCTTCTGAGTTCATATTTTTCCTCTCTTTCTCTCTGCAGGTCATGTTAGATAGTAACAGTGCAGCAGGAGAAGGAAAGGCCAGTGTCACATTGCATTAGTGTTACATGCACACACACACACAGAGGGAGAAATCGGCAGTGTGATGGCGCGTAAGAGGTTGTGTGTGCGGACTGCCTGTGTATCTCCTGTGTGTGTGAGTGAGGTGTGTGTGTGCAGGCGTACTGTGAGCTAAACTGAATCAGGCAAAGGAACCATATAGTCTCCTTAACCACATGGAGAAAGACAAAGAGCTATTGTGCCACATGAGAATTTGGCCAGACTGCACAGACACAGAGAGGAGTGAGAGGAAGATCAGTGTCTGCGAGCAAATTAGGAGGAAAAAGTATCTTGCACTTATACTGTTGGCATGTTGCATCTGAACTTTGGTCAACAACAGCAACAACAACAACAAAACCTTGGATTGTGCTGCACAGGTGATAGAATATGCACCAAAAAAAAAAAGATAACTAGCGTGTCAACTTGTCTCTCTTTTCTAGATTTTTCAAAACTCTGTCCTGAATTGCCCCAGATGCAATAAAACCTGATGCATTCAATGCTTTGTGTAATTAAACCACGTTCAAAAAAAACGGTCCGACATTTTAACAAATGCACTCACTTGCTTTTCTTGCTGGAGGTGAAATGAAAAGATTGATACCCCGCTGCGTTAATTATTACAATAAATATGTAAACATACAGTCTGTCTAGTCAACAACTTAGCATAAAGAGTGGAAACAGAGAAAGCGGCTGGGATAGATAGATAGATGAATGAATGTAGAATGAATGGAGTAGATAGATAGATAGATAGATAGATAGATAGATAGATGAAGATAAACTGTGAGAAAGATCTTCTCATGCATATATTAATAAATCAGTGTAAACAGCTCCTGTTGTACCGGAACTGTTGAACAGAGTGCTGATTGTATAATAGGCTGGCGAGCAGTCAAAGCACATCTCCGCCACTAGTAATAAATTTTACTAACTGTGATATTTCAGCTGCCTGATAGTAAATTATGGCGTGAAACTGATGGAAATCTGACCGAGTTCTCTGCTCTTGTTTGTTTGCAAAGGTTGTATAGGCCTTGGTTACATCATGAGACAACAGGATGGAAGTAGTTTTATTTAGAGCCCATGAAAAGCAACACATAGCGGGCTGTCCAATATACTAAATTATAAATTGTTTTGTGATGGCACGATGATGTGCTTTGCTGTGACAAATAGTAACCCAAATTATCAAGAAGTCGACAACAGAAAGAGGAATGTAGCGGAAGAAGCCGGGAGGTGAGAAGGCAGTCACGTCCTGCAGTATTTACACACAACATCACAAAATGACCCTGACAGCCAGTGAATTTACAGTGCTTGGAGGTTGTGTTGTGTTTGGTTGTGTTATGTTGCACTGCAATGCCATGCGAGTTGTTGTTCTCTCTTGCACTTGCTGTGTTGATGCATCGCCTTTTGACTGTTTTGTTGGTTTTATGTAGCGTAAACCTGGGTTTTCTGTTTTAATGCTAATTAACATGTACATTAACCACGTAAAACACTTTTTGGGGCGCATGCTTTCTAAACGTGACAGATAAAATGCTGGTTTCTCTTCCGGTGTGTGATCTCAGCTTTTACCAACAGGTAAGAAGTAGTACCTCTGTTTTAGAGTTTTACAGCTGAAAAGCATCCTCAAAAATTAGGTCAGTTTGATCTTCTGTGAGTGTCATCCATTTTGTCTCTTGGTCAACCATGCCATGTCTTTACAGTTTGGCATAATTACAACATGCAGGTTGTCACATCTTTATGTATATAAACGAGACTTCATTCATTCATTTTTTAAAAGGTAGCATTTTACATGGTAAAATTTATTTAGAGCTGTTTGTCCTGCGTCTGGTCTGTCTTCGCTTTGATAGTGGGCCTGTTTCAGTCATTAATAAAAAGGTTTAATGGGGAAAAAGCTCATAAACAGTCAGCGAGAACATTCCACGTAATGAGATGCGTTGAGAGAGGAGGTGTCAGCTGAAATCATGCCACGTTCATGGGGGTAAAACAGTTCTACAAAACCCTTTTAACACTCCCACTCTGTCTATTGCTTTCTAACAGATTAACACAATCAGCGTCAGCTCTCCGCGTCTCTACCAGAGCTTAATTTTGTTTGGAGGAAGAAATTCAAAAGCTTTGAACCAGGGCACTGAAGTGTTAGTGAAGAATGCCAGTAATACAGTCTTGCGAGGGCTTCACAAATTTTCTGTGTAATTTGAGAGTCATGCTTGAGAGCACAGTGTGCATTCACAGTGTATGCAGATATTGCTTAACTCAAGTGTTATAATTTTGCAGATAAAGATAAAAGTAACCCAGGACACAGATTTTCATTTGTCTTTGAAAATGCTCTAAATGTTTGTAGGATATCGGCACTGATGAACCAAATAATTGGCCGATAAAATAAACCCTCTTGCTCCTGGCAGTTCTTATCTGACACTATTACCTGTACTGTAACTACTATGGTGATAGTTGTTAATCAACGTACCCTCGACAGAGGGACGGGCTTTTAAGCTGGATGAGATGGGTTTGTTCTGGAGCAGCGTAACTCAGTCAGTCAAACCGCGTTATACACTGAGTATTAGATATATGTCAGAAATAAACACACAAAGTCCCAGTGGTTCAAATATTACAATATTTTGAATATCTTATACATTTACGTGTGTCTATACACTGTGAGCAGTTAAAGCAAGACTTTTTACTTTTTAAATTTGTATATGTTTGACAAGGTCTGAACAAGTAACACTGCTTGGTATTAACAAGTAAAATAAAAGTCAAAAATTTAAGTAGCAGAAATCTGTTTTCTTCTGACCTTTGACCTTTTCTCGTAACCTCTGGTTTATTGTGTGTGGGGGTCCTGAACCACTTATTGCTGTTTATTTTATCATCACTTTTAAGATCACAGCTGACCATTGATCCAAACTCCTATAAACATGATGGTTTAAATACTTGTATCTTTTATGTTGGAGCATGAAGCATCTCAGACAGTGTTAGTTTAAAACTGATCAAATGTTTTCCTTCAGTCCTTATTGAACTGTGTGGGCCTTTTGGGCTGAGCAGATCAGGTTGAGAGAGTTAAGTGAAGTTAAGTACCAAAAGAGCAGACACAGTGAGTCTCCTCTTTCCTTGCTCCTCACAATCCTCCTCTTTCAGAGGATGAAGAGGATCCTCTGTCTTCTCCAAATTCGGCTCCGTTAGTTTAATTAACAGTCTGCAAGTCAAAGAAGTGATGTGTGCTCTATACCACTTCCTCTGTGTCTCCATAATCTCTCCCCTACCATCTGACAATCTGGACTCTAAATACACTGCATTCGTAGTCAAGAAACCGTAGTAAAACATGCTCTCACACACACTGAGTATAAGTCTAGTGTTTGGGGAGTTCAGTAGAAGTAACAGTCTGAGTGTGGGTCTACACATGTCTGAACACAATGCTGTGTAGAACTATTTGTCTCTGTCTCTCTACTCTGCATTTAAACTAGCTCGAGCCCAATAAATGCTGAGGTATGTGTTGATGTTGTGTATTTGCCTGAGCCAAAAAAACAAATAACTGTCAGTGTTTAAGTGTGATTTTTAAGCCCACGAGGGACATACTCTCTGGCATTTAGTAGTTAAAACAACAGGACAAGAGTCTAAAGCCCTTAAAAAGTACTGTTGCACTGTCAGAGCCTCCAGGAAGACTTTCTCCTTGGCCTCTCCTTGGTCCACTCCAGCAGCAACATCATGTCTGTATGCCTCTGTGTATGTACATGTATGTGTGTGTGCGTGTGTGTGTGTGTGTGTGTGTGTGTGTGTGTGTGTGTGTGTGTGTGTGTGTGTGTGTGTGTGTGTGTGTGTGTATTCACCTGGAGTCTGTCTTGATGGGTATGATTGTATTTAGTAGTATATTGTAGAGTTGTCCTGATGGCTGTTATTATACCTAGTGGTTAGAAACTTTAGTTCTCAAACTTTTATTTTGTAATTTCATTCAACAAATAAAAGCAAATTTGGTTAAATAGGTCCTTTGACCAACAAATGATACGTGAACAAGCAAATGACTATTTATAACAAGTAAAATGATTTGCATGGTGTCAATCTATTTAATTGAATATGAGGAAACCCAGCATCTGAGAGAACCCACACTGCCTCAGTAGGAACAACAGCACACTGATGTCGGGGCAACAACTGAACCTGCACCAGGAAACAATGTAGCTAGCCACTAGATGCAACTTATATTTGTGAATAATAATGGTTTAAATATTGGTTTATGGTATTTTGACTGAGGGGTAAGAGCTGCTCAGCTTCATCTGAGGTGTAAACCTCATGACTGTAATTCTCTTATCTGTGCAGGCTAACTGCTCAGACGTATTTTATAAGAGGGAGAAAGTGAGGCGATGTGGCAGACTGAGGGTAAAGCAAAAAAAACTTTCCAAAGTGCTCTATAATTAACTCATATTGTAAATAAAATAATAAATGGAAATGATTGGTGGTAAACTTTTGTATGTCTTACAATTGTGAATTATCATTTTTCATGAGCATGTTTATTTCCTTGAATAACACACAGAGCGATTCCCCGTCACAAGACTACAACCTCCACAGGTAACAGGTTACTCATTAAGGGCATATTTTTCAATGTTTTTAGTCTATAATTTTTAGAAATCAATAAACTTGTGGCAAAGTTGGCAGGCACAAAACAATAATGACAGGCTAACTCAATCTTAACACTAATCTAAGTGTTTTATGTTATTCTGGTGTAATTTTTTTCCTGTTCTGGGTGAGAATCTACAGCTAAAGACTGTGTCTCTGCCTTTTTCCCTTCTCCCTCCTCTTGCCCTTTTCTTTCTTTTCTATCCTGCTCTTATCTCTCACTGTTGTCCTCCACCTCCCTGCCCTCAAACCTACAATCTAGGGGTCGTGTGAATGAACTCCACGCCTGACCTCTGCAGGAGGAGCCACAATAAGCTCATGACACCATGATCATGAGCACTCCAACGACTGGGAAGCCCAAATATATAGGTGAAAATTGGTCTCTCCAAGGAGATGGCATTGCTCCAGCAGCAACATAATAGCAACACACCTTCATTGCAAAAGGTAACTGTCACGTATGACCATGTGATCAAACTGTAAACTCTTGTGCTAAATTTTAAGAACTTCACCATACTGTAGTTTCCCCATTGTTCTTCTGGGGGACCCTGGATTTTCCTCATGGTATATCACCAAACATCTTCCAGTTACATCCCATAGATCGGTCTTGGATGTGAAGAGATCAATGTTAAGATACATCTGGAACAGAAAAGATACCCTCATTTGCCAATTCTGAAGACCATGGTGGGGACCAAGCGAGAAAAACATTAGATTGAAACAATTGAGTGGGTCAGGTGTAGGAGGTCAACTAAAAGGCAGACTGAGTGGACAATTGAGGGATGGCAGGATTTAAGACAAAGGGAGTAAAGGAAATGAGGAACTGGGTACAGAGGAAGTTGAAGCAGCAGTTGATTTATTCATTGTAAACTTTGAATTATGTTCCTGTCTTTCTCTCTCTTTCAGACCAACCTGAAGCGGACCTTTTCGTGTTCCTGGAGTGGGGTATTATTGAAACCTCCCTAAGTCACCTCTGTGCTATCGTCTTCAGATACACTGTCGAGCAGACTGCAGCTACGGGAACAGTAACAAACCTCACCATCGTCACAGGACCAGGCATCATCAGCGTCGCCATCACAGCTGTCCCCACCATCAGCCCACTGACGGTAACCCAGACAGCACTGCTGTGGTTGCGTCTGGAGGGACTGGGCCCTTGAGGACAGCGGAGTCAGAAGGACTGGGATGATCGTCTGACCTTAATAAACGCGCAATGACGCGGGCCGAGGCTCTGCTGCGCCACCATGTTCATCGGCTGGTATACACACACACACACACACACACACACACACAGACAATGATCCATCTGTCCAAATGGATTAGAAAACACTAGATAACAGAGCTGAACATTGTTGAACCTTTAAAACTACAATATGTGAATAAACTAAAACATTTGTGTGAACATATGTTACACAGGAATTTATATTATGAAACAGACTCACTGAGAGAGGCAGTTTAAAAGAATCAAAATTTGAACAAGTAGGTGTCAAAATCAGAGATCTCACCTATGTTTTGATGTTTCTCTTAATAGTGTGTCAGTACACCTTTACACATGTTCATAGATGCTCTGTGGGTACAACTGTCAGTCATACTCATTCTTTACAACAGGAAGTCTTCACAATTTGAAATGTAATGCTTATGTGAATGGACATGTGTATGGGTGAGTTTTAACCTTTTTCTGTGTGTGTGTGTTTTTTATGTGTATTATCAGAGCTGGACCGAGCTCAGCGGCTAGAGGAGCGGGAACGGATTCTCCGGGAGATCTGGATGAACGGACAGCCGGACATCAGTACAGTCACTCAGAGCCTCAACAGATATTACTGACATGTAATTAGTCGGGCAGACTGTCGGGCAGACTGTCGGGCAGACTGTCGGGAGGACGCGGACAGGCAGGCAGATGGATAAATTGTGAATAAGTATGTAAAGATTTTTTTTTTAAAGAAACAAGTGGATGAAATGAACATATATGTTCAGTTTGGGAGCACTGTCTGCACTGCACCAAAGAGACTCTTATAGATTGAACTATTACTGACAGCACTGCCTGGAGCAGTCCCTACTGTGTAAACAACAAAAGGAAAGCATATGAGTTATGATAGCTCGGTCTCCAATACAGTGAAGACACTGAAAGCGTTTGTGCCCGAACACAAATGGGACCTACAGAGTATGGATTTATAAGACTGCTGTCATCATTTGTTCAGATATTATATAAAGAAAGAGGCGGAAAGTGGACTGAAAGCCACGCTGAAACACAAAACTCCTGTGATGTGTAACTGCTGCCATAAGTTACTGTTGGTGAAAACTGTACAAGGGATTTTTAGCTTTTCACATTTTAAACGGGTGCTTTTGAAACATGGAGCTTGGCACAGAGGAGATCATCAGCTCATAACTTTTAATAGTGTGTGGATTCAAATATCTGTGTTACTGTGTCGTTGCACTTTTTCTCCAGCTCACCCTTAATTTTTTGTTTTTAAAACTGCTATAATAATAGGCTGAGTATTGAGTTATCTTTGTAAGATATTGAATAGAAGGAAGAGGAACATTATCCAGTGGAGATATATATACATACTAATTACTTTATTGCTGCAACTTATAAATAAACAAATGATTACACACTAACAAGGACTGGTTGTGGAGTTGATTAAAAATGGAGGTACAGCATCTGGGATCACCTGCCAGGTTTTGTAAGTTGTATGTAGCCTGGGGCTAATAATTCCCCATAAGACTTCTAGCGATTAACCTCATCCATTCACATGTTAAAATTTTGGGCCCAAAATCTTCTTTCATCTCGTACACATGAGCCCTAAAATCTAAAACTTGTCCAGAAGCGACTAACAGCTTTACAACTCATATTTAAACTGATTTTGTTATTTGTTTTGTTGTTGTTTTTGTCTCTGAGTTCAGGCCATCTTCCATTATAAAACAACCACAGGGGTGTTTTTCCTCAGTTTGAACATTTTCAGACATTGGATTTTGGGCTCATTGGAAAGTTCCATTGTCCAGACTCTGTGTCAAAAATGTCAGTATAAATGGGAGCACTGACTGCTTTCTATTCAAGTGTGTCACTAGCAGTATCAAATGTTTAAATGGACCCTGATATGAGGAAAGTGAAAGGTTTGGGTCATTTGTCTGGATTTACTACAGCTACAAAGATGCAACCTGTTCCAACTGAAAGTTGGTGTTTATTGTTTTTATACAACCATACTCAATGTTTATTCTCTTTATGCAAATACACTCTATGATGCAACATCGTGGTGGCGTCACATTCTTGGAACAAGGCCCCTTCCTCTTCCCTGTTGTCTCAAAAATATTTTTACTCTGTTTGGGTTCTACTATTAAGATAATAGCAAGTCACTCACCAACAGAATATAATACGCAATCTGAGTATCGTGTTATAATCATTATATTCACTCTGATCTCTATAAATTCCTTTTAGTCTCTACAAGTTGGTATGAAATAAATATTTTCCAATCAAATCCTCCTCTCAGTTACCCTCTCACTCTAAGAACATTTTTTTTGTATGTTCCAGGTGGTAAATAATTTCTTGTTTGTGCAACTTTTGTACGGTTTTAATTCAGCGATCCCAGCCAGACTTAAAAAAAAAAAAAAAAAGCATGTTAGTATCTTCACAACATCTCATTGTTGACTGTTCGCCCATGGATCTTTTAGTTATGAATATTGGATACAGGTGCTTTTATGGGTGTTACTACACCTCCGTACTCAGGTATGATCACTTTATATGATCCAGAATACCTTGTTTTTCCCAGAACTGCAACGCTCCTTCTAAACTTTAGCTCCAGCAGGTTTTTTTGTGGACTAATATTTCTGTGTTTGTTTATGATTTCTTACGTTTAACTTTAATTAAATTAAATTTGTGTTAAACCCAACATTTTCATTTACTTTATCAGTTGTAACCACCACCAAAACTGCTAAAACTCTCCTCAGAACAGACACTAATTGGTCCATCTGCAAATTTTAAAAAATCAGTATCCTTGTTACTCTACATATATCAATTATGTGTACAAAATAGTTGTTCAGACTAATACTGATCCTGTAAGAACTCCACATATTACTATCCATATATGTTGATTTATAGTCCAACTATCTGTACAAAGTGTTTCCCATAAAGCTTTTCAGCAATTTGCTTTAATCCCTCTAATAGATTTTATTGGTAATATATATGGCGATCTCAGGGGCTGTGGGTCACTGATTTCCTCTCCCCTGTTCTGGACCCACACACAACCCGTTAATGACATCATTACGTATTGTTTATAGTGTTATCATTGTCAATAAAATACCTTGACTGTTATACAAAATACAGTCCATATGCTCTTGATGTTATTTTGTTATGCTTTAATATTTTATTATGATATACCTTTTGAAATCTTCACACTCATTTATATTTTTATATTTATTTTCTTTCTAATATAGAACTATAGTTCTATATTTTCTGTATATAATTCTGTTGTATTGTTTCACTGTGAAGTTTTGTCATATAATGATTTTTAATATTTCAGAAATGTTTCATGAGTTTGTTGGTATCTCTTCTTTATATACTCTTTCCAAGGTTGTGTTAGTAATTAATCTCTAAATGCACTCATGGTTCTCCCTTCTCCCTCACCTGTGTTTTAAATTTAATGGCATCATTATCCTTCCCATAATCCTGATCACAAATACTTACTGGGATCTGATGTCATTCATAAGTAGCCCACTCACCATATTTTCTTCAGTATTATTTGTAAATATATTATCTGTTAGAAACACCACAGTGTGATGCTGTGCTGATCTTTTCATGTAAGTGTATAGTTACTGCTGATTTCCAGCGCCTGTCCCCTGAAGAGCCTTTCAAAAATAAGACATGTTTACAGACAGGGATTAAACTATGTGGTTCACCGGTCAAGTGGTAGGCCCTATGAGTTGCTGGTATGACACACACACACACACACACACACTGCCCACATCACATGACACATGATTTTCCTAAACTCCTTAAAAGACATAAACTCATGCTGCTAATATCGCGATGTGCTAAATGATGAAGTGATGGGCAAAATGCAACTATCCATTTAAAATCAAATCTACAACACAATGGCAATTGTGGTTTCCTATATGATGCTGTGGCCAGTGGCATAATTTCCTCCAAATTTCACTACATTTCTGGTTTAATTTGCTATTTTTAAAATCATGACTGAAATAAACTCTATCAATGTGGAAACTCATCAACGTTGGAAAAGGAGGTGCAGGGATTTGTATTAAGTGCAGCAGACCTTCAGACCACCTCTGCCTTGGTTTTTCCTCTAATCAGCCAGCCAAGCAGCCAGCCCAAACATCACTGCAAGTGGTGCAGTCCACAGAAAGGAGGTAAAAGCTGGGACTAAGGAATTAAAGCTAAGTCAGCATGGGCCTGGCTGGGCAACATCCCAGATGGGCGTGACAGGCCACACAGGACTCGGTGGGATGAGAAGATACAGACTTGTGTTTGCTCAGTCTAGTAGATGGACAATGTTTGCCTGATGTTGAGGTTTAATGTTAGGATGTGTTTTCAGTTTTTCAGACCCATCTTGATGTTATGCCTACCAAATAATAGTGGCAGGACTTTTTTTTTACTACAGTCTACCAATGTTTTCCAATGTATTTACTGTCTGCACTGATGTGTCAGGGACCTGCTGTAATTGAAAAAGCAGCGTGTTTGCGCCCTCTAGTGATTGCCACTGCGGCAATGGCTTCAGTCACACTGTGTGCAGTGTGGTTTCACTTACATTTTCTGTGCCACCAGCAGGATGTCAAACTGGGTCCAGGTCAGTCTAACACAAACCCAGCACACGTGCTTACAGGTGAGAAACTTTGTACATTTCAATGAATAATATTATTGCATGTTTTATTAGCAATATTATATTTACCAGTACTAAGCACACATACAGGCATATCATGCATATATATGTATGGTATGTAGATAGATATATTGGCCAGGTCCAATGACTTTGGCTCTTATTGTGTTCTCAAGCCATTTCAGACATTGTCCTCTGAGGGAGGCTCATGGCTCAGGCCATGGGAGGTGTTTAACCACAGCAATGTTTCCCAGGTGGGTGGTATGTTGAGTCTAACACCAGATGACTGTCAGGACCCAGTGTTTCCAGCATGCCATACCCGCTAGTATTGCAATAAGATGATCAATGTCATTCACCTCATGTCAGTGGTTTTTTAATATTGTCGAATGTGTATATATATGTGTGTGTGTGTGTGTTTGTGTGTGTGTGTGTGTGTTTGTATATGAATAACGAATCAAGTGCAGGTGCTTATGCTGGTATATACATGAGCAAATGAAGTATTCAGTTTTGGCCTAGATGGGTTCTCATAGTGTGGACAACATCTGCATTGATCCTCTCCTTCTCAGGTCGAGCGGGCACCTGTCGATCATCAACATGTGTCAGACAGGATTAGTAAATGTTTTCAATGTAACTACAGGTGGAAAACTCTGTTGGCCTCATGTCGTGTTTTCTGGAGAGAGATGATGTAAGGAGAGAAATGTCTATATGAAGTTATTAAAGCATGGAGACATTTTATGCTGTTAAATATTCATATTTGTACAAATCAAGAGGATCCAGAGGCAGAGAGTAACCCCAGTGTGAGGGTCCAGGCTGTAATCCAGAAAAGACATGATGTTAGTGAGTCTGTGAGGGTTGTTATATGATACTGACGCTGCTGCTGCTCCATGGATGTACTTTAAATATTTTATGAATCTTGGACTATTTAAGATAGGAATATACATGGCTTCAAAGAAGGAATTTAGTCATATCTGTCGGAACTTAAGGAAGGGTCGGCAAGAATTACACAGAATATTCTGTGTATTCTTTTTGGTTGTTTACCGTTTTCTATCTGAATTCTCAAACTTTTAATTGAAGGATTGATTAAGTACAGGTTGCCTGACCGTTAAATGCTAATAACGCTGAGTTAAAAGTCAATATCAAACAAACTTGGTCTGATAATTTCTCCTCCTGTCTTCTTGTCTCACCCATAACACCAGTGCTATCGCTTTAACGGGACGGGCGGTGACGCTGGGACGGAGACACGGAGCGGAGAGAGCGGGCTGCTGCAGCTGGACCGACTCCCGACCGGGACCAGATCTACACCAGCCTACAGACTAATACACGGTCATCTGTGACAATCTGAGAGAAGGCTCACATTTTAAACCCGCTATGAGAGATTACACTGCGACTCCGGGCCATGAAGGCGCGTGCATGCCCTGCTGCCAAGTTTGCGTCTTCTTCTTTACCGCATTTCTCATCGTTGCAGAGAGGACGGCGCGTGAGTCCTACCTGGGACACACACACACATGCTCACAGCACAGACTGACGCATTGAAACCAGTGTTGTGTCTAACGGTGTGTTTGTTGACTGAAATGGTGATGGCATGTGACCGTGTTCATTCCTGCTGTGTTTTATTTGACTTTATTGGCGTGCGCGTGCACGTGAGTGCGTGCCTTTTTGGCCAGTGTATGGATGTACAGTATGTGAGGATGCAGGAGAGATACTGCCATGTTCTAGATGAGACAGGGTTTTAGATGTCACATTGGTCTGCTCACAAATCTGCGGCAATCAACAGACAAAGTTGAGCATTTCGCTTCTTCAGTGGCTGATGTGTTTCATGGTGGCAGAGTCAGACCAGGAATCTGCAGTCAACAATGCGCCTCTCCTATTTTATACTTACGTATTGTAATCCGTGTGCCGCAAAACTTTGCAGACTCATGCCAGGATTTTTTCTACTCTGTTAAAGCCGCATCATTTCAACTTCTGTGTGATCTTAACAGAAAACAAGCGGAGCCATGTTGTCATATTCCAGCGCCCTTTTTTTGGAGGTGTATGAATGGGCGAGAGATGGGCGTACCCTGGATGGGGCTTCTCTGCCCGGGCAGCCACGCCTGTTTGGCAGCTGAAACAGGTTCAGATTACACGTATGGAGGAATGGAGGGGAGGGAGGCAGAGCTGCAGAGTCTCAGAGTCTGAGTGAGAGAGAAGAAGCATCAGTTGCCGTGTTGTCAGTAAACCTTAGACTGGATGATGTACAGGGTGAGTCATCTGAAGAAGTGGACAATCACAACATAAACAATGACATCATGCAGAGAATATTAGCAGTCTATCTCATTTACAGCTAAGTTGTGTACACTGAGTTAATTTATCATAGAACAGCTACTAATTGTTCACCAAGACATTTTTATTATAGTCCAGATTGCGCATGTAATTTGTGACACTGATTGGTTTATAATCATGATGAGCTATGATTGTATGTGCAGATGAGTTTTATCTAAACAGGCTTAATAGTATTTGGTGTTAAACAAGAGATATCAGATTACTTATGTAAAAGTAAAAATATTATAAATTGAAAATATTCCTTTTACAAGTAAAACTCCTGCATTCAGAATCTCAATGAATGAACAAGTATTAAATCAGTTGCATGTGTACTACTGTAAAAGTGAAATTACTCATTTATGCAGCATGGTTCCCATCAGTCTTATTTTATTTTATTATCATCACTGACATTCTGCTGAAAACATTTTAATGTACCTTTACAAAAAGTGGAGCAATAGTAAATGTATACATTATACATTATAAAGTATATTTCCCTCTGGTGTAGTGGAGAAGATGTATAAAGTAGCATCAAATTGAAATACTCAATAAATACAACTATCTCAAACTGCACATAATTTCATTTCTAAAAATATGTTGGGGTACATTTCAAAGCTGAATTCACCTTTCCATGTGTGTTTTCATGATTTAGAGTAATTTTCAGTGGCATCACAAACAGGCACAGACAGCAACGGCAAATATTACAGCCCAATGACATAAATTATTTATGAGTGACTCAATTAAGTTTCTGTGTGTTTATGGTCTGTATTTATGTGTCTGTGTGTTTCCATCTTTCCTCAGTGATCTACTGCTTTGTGTACTATCTGTGGGTGGGTCACAACTACTGCTATGCCCATCTTGCCGCCTTCACTGCACTGTTCCTGCTGCCAGGTGAGATAACAACAACCTGATAGATCTATAGAAGGATGCAGTTGATAGATTGATAGACAGATAGTTAGTAATTTTTTATCATTGTATGTTTTCCAGGTTGGGGTCCTCAGTGGCTCAGTTACTTGTGGTACCTGTCCGATGGACGCATCCTCAGGAAGTCTCTCACCTGGACACATATACTGCACCTGGGTATCTTCAAAAGGTGGGCTGACTTTATACACGTGTGTGATTGAAATCTGTCGAGACTGTAATAAGGACCAGAACTGCTTTAACTGGTCAGTGATCAATAATCCTCAAACCATCAGTAATGGTAATACTGGACTACTGTTTGGAGTGGGACATTTAGAAGTCTGAGAAACTATAATTTATTCATATTCCTTTCTCTCTCTCTCTGTCTTTGTCTTCCCCCTCTTTATACATCTCCACCCTTCACAGGCTGTGGGAGTGTATGTGTCTGCCAGATGAGGATGTGTATGGTGAGATCATGCAGCAGGCGGATGTGTCCGCCTTACGTCTGTTTGAGGCCTTGGTAGTCACCCTCCCCGAGACGCTGCTGCAGACCTACGTGCTCATCTGTACTGATATAGGACTCAAATCTCCAGGTAAAAGGAGAGACTGAACAGAGACTGTATATGTGGGCAAGAAGGGTGATAAGGTTTGAAGTCTATGAGCGAACAAATGTTTTCATGCAAACTGACTCAAACAGATCTGCGATAAACTCTGGCCCAATAACATTAACAATAACAAAAATGAATTTGCAGACAAAGACAGTTAGCTATTAAATATAGAGCGTAAATATATAGTATTACAATGTATCCAGGTATTCACACTTCCTTTCCTCTCTGCCTTCCTCCTCTTTTCTCTCCATCTCTCCCCTCCAGCCTCTGTGTGTTTTGTGGTGTGTTTGTTGTCTCTCGCCTGGGCCTTGGTCCTCTATGCCAGAGCCTGTTCACTCATCAGACCAGGACATTTACAAATGACCCCCACTGCCATTCTCTGTCATCTTCATCTGCTGTGGAGGGTGAGCATATTCAAATAAACTTCAGACAAACAATACGTACAACACACACCCTCAATACACAGTAACAGTATCCAGTATAATCAACAGTATATTTATTTATTATTGGCTTTAGTTGTGTGACAGGGTTTCTCTGTCTGCAGGTCATGATGTTGGGATCTCGATTTGCTGTTCTCATGCTCTTCACACGCATCTTTAAACAATGGATCCTGGGAGTCATTGGCAAGTTATATCTGACAAACAGTCAGTTTTCTAATGGGTACTGGGTACAGGTTCACAGTGAACCATTTTTTCAGTATTGGTGTAATTATGTATGTGTTTGTGTGTGTGTGTGTGTGCCAGGTGTGCACTGGCTGGGTGCAACTTTCTGGATGGTGTCTCAGCAGACTGACATCATACGCTCAACGAGTCGATGGAGACTCTTCAACCTCGTTCTGGGAGCCATTCACATCTTTCTCTTCCTCAACGTGAAGTACGGTCAATCCAGATACCGCATGGCTGGGTTCTACCTGGTATGTGTGGGTTTGTGATCAGGTCATGTTTGTGTGAATTTGTCAGTTCGTTCACATCAGTGAATGTGTTGCACATGCCTTGGATACTGTAGTGCACTTTGGATAGAGGTATCCATCAGTTTAATTGATGTAATCTCTAAGAAAATACTTAAATAACAACCAGCTACGAGTTGAATAAAAAAAACATTTTCCTCTATTTCTGTTTCTTCCTCAGGCCATGTTCTTAGAGAATGCTTTTCTTCTCCTGGCCTCCTCCTGGTTGTTTACCATGGTATCCTGGGATACTGTCGGCATCCCAGCAGCAGTGTTCTGCAGCTTCCTCATTGGTTAGACACTCAGCAATATACTGTATAAAAGCTATATTTACATGAACAATTCCAAATTCATTCTCTCTCATGTCTAAGTCTCCACACCTTGTCTCTCTGCTATTGAAGTCTTCTTCTCATTTCAGGAGTGATAGCATTGGTGCTGTACTATCGTTTCCTCCACCCTAAATCCTTCGAGATTTTCCAGAGTATTCGCCACAGAGGGATCAGTGGAGCCTGCATGGAGCGTGGATCTACACTGTCATTGGAGGAGAAAGTCACGCCCACGTTCCATCGTCACGCAACACTGTCTGGTCTGTTAATGATCTATCTATCTATCTATCTATCTATCTATCTATCTATCTATCTATCTAATATGAGTGTAATCTAATAAGGAGGTGGGACTCTCATGGACCTTCCAATCCAATGGGAGGGTTGGAAACATCACCACTGGCTGCTGATTCGTTTGGCCCTGAAGACGGGGGATGTAACAAGGATCTGGTCGGCGTATGGCGAGGGGGGACTGGCCGGACTGATGGGTCTGTCTGAAGAAGTTCACTCGCCAGATGAACCTTACGTCCCTCGGGTTTGTTTGCGTTCCTGTTGTAAATGTTGTGTTACAGTGTTATATCTTTTAAGATCACATAAAGGGGTTTCTTATTGTTATTTGTGCTGTGTATTTGTCAGGTTCCACCTGTTCAGCCACAAGTTCCTCAGATCTCACATCCAACTCCTCAGCCAGCTCCACCACAGGTGACCCAGGTTCCACAGGCAAGATCTTTGTTAAACTTATTGTTGAGCTGATATACAGTAAATCCATGCTTCAAACCTCTATGTGTAGGATTTGAAAACAGAGATGAATGAATTGATACTTGGCACTTTTTCTATAAACAAAAACTAATGCCATAAGACTAATTATAAAGGAAATGCTATTGTAACCACTTCGGAATTCTACACAGTGGCTTGATGATTCTTGTTCATGTTTAAAATAGATGCCGCAGCACATGTGGTCATGACAAAAAATGACAGCAGTCTCCACTACGAGTTTTGTCATTAAAAAGTTGTGTCTGTGCTGAATACTTTCAGTTTGTCAGCCTGCAGTCTGAGGCTCAGCTCTCTGTCTTTCCCCAGGTGAGAGAGGTGGTCCAGCCTCCACAGCCACCTCCCACCAGTGTAGTGGCCAGACCAGTGAGAAAAGCTCCTCCCACCTCAATCCAGGATATGAGAAGGTTTCCAGAGATTATCCCAGTCCAAGAGGTCATTCCTGAAGAGACTGCAGAGGAAGAGTCCATCAGTGCTCCAGCATCAGAGGAAAAAGGTTGGATGTGTGATAAACAGAGAACTACTAACAAAGCAGTTGTAATAACTGAAAATTATTACAAATCTTTTATGGTCATTGTAGAAGTTGCCTGTGGCTTCCTCTGTACAAAATGTGTGTATTGTGTTAAACACACATTAAATTCAACATGATTTCATTTTCAAAGGTGACGACGAGTTTCAGAGTGCAGCTTACGGCTCACCCACGCCTTCATCTCCACGGCAACCAGGTAGCCTCCGCCACATTGACAGCAATGCTGCAACCCTGACCGAGGCCTCGTCCTCCGCAGGCTCCCCCCTGGACATCAAGACTCCCGGCTGGTCACCTGAGAGACGATCCCCTCTCTTGATTGGTTCACCAGAGAAAAAAATCCCCGGAGAGTCCAGCACTACACTGTATTTCAGCGCAGACGCACAGTCTCCCTCCAGTGGGAGCTATCTCGGCTGGGGCTCCGAGCTGTCACCCATCTCCAGCTACCGAAGTCCCTACCGGATCAGAGAGGCTCGTTTTGTCACATCCACCCCGCGACTGGAGCCCAGGTCTGAGAGTCCAGGCCCAGCCCCTGTAGTTGTGATCCCTGCCACTCCAGGCACCACACCTGGTGCCACCCCTGGCGGGACCCCTGCTGCTTCCACCCCTGCTGCTTCTAGTTCTGCAGCTTCGACACCCGCTGCCTCAACCCCTGGTGCATCGACTCCTGGTGCTACTACACCTGGTACTCCGGTCATTCCACTCACTCCAGTCATCTCCCATGCTCGTAAACAGATGGTCCAGTTTGTGGACACTAGAGAGAGGGCAGTGTAAGGATGGTGGGGGGATGAAGAAGGGAAATCCTGGGTGGGGAATAATACCCTTTTTCAGTTTAGCAGTTGAAGATATACCTAATTTCATGTTTTAATTAATCTGGGGAAGGCTTGGTTGGGACTTAGGGCACTTTTCAGTTCATCTGAATCAGTTGTGGAAGAACATACAGTAAAAATTATTATTCTTTTTTTTACCCTGATGTGTTACAGAGGTGAAAAATGCAGAAAATTTGGATGCATGGGTGGCACAGTGGAAAAACACTTGCACACCTCTGAAGGGACTTTGGTTCAGTTCTTAGTAGCAGTACCTCTGACTTTGCAGATTGTTCTATCTCACACATTTAGCAGTGTTTGTGCGTGGTCAGCTGGTGAGACATCATGTTGCTGCACTAGCAGCTGGTTGGAGTGGCTGCTTGGAGAAGGGACGAATAATAGTACAAACCTCCTCACATGTGGTGCTCCTTTCAGACAGATAGGAAGAAAAAGCATCTGGGAAATGTATGTGTACGAGGGGGACACGTGACTGTCTGCTTCCTATGCAAGCCGTCAGAGCAGTTTCCAGTGACAAACACAGCTTTACAAGGGAATTATTATTTCATTATTAATCAGAAAAGTGGGAGAAATTAGTTTTTCAGCTTAGTATAAGCAGATGCTGAAATTAATTGACTATACACTACAGATTAGTATTCACACAAAATGAAATCTGGGTTAGGCATCAAAAGTAAACAATGAGAGAATCTCACAGGTGCTAATGACCGTGGAGCATCGCTTTCATTCATTTAGATAAACCACTTTTTAATCATTAGAGACTTAACTGAAAAAAACCCAAGAAGTCTCTCATTTGCTCAGGCAGTGCAGTCAGCTGAGGTTACCGTGAGTAAAACTCAAAAGAAAACAAATGATTAAAATGACAGGGGTTGTGGTGACATTACAAAGCATAAACAATAATGCGAAATAAAGCACTGGATCCCAGTGATTTCTAAATGATCCAGGAAATTAAACCAGTTTACAGTTATCAAACATGCTGTCTGCCCTGCAGAATCTCTTGTAACACCACTCACCAATACCACTATCTTTTTTAAAATGAATGAGATTAGTCTGATACAATGAAGCCAATGATCTGTTATGACATATAGAATCCATGTATACTTAATGCAAACTCGAGTATTCAAGGCCATTGATGTTAATATGCTTGAAAATGCTGATCATTATTTTTTACAAAACCTTTAGATGAAGTTGAGCATCCGTCCAGTTTTCAGGCAGCCACTCATTCATCCAATCAGTCAGTTACTCACTGTATTTACAGCACACTATAAGGTCGGTGTTAACACACATTACTGTTACACACAAAGAGACAGAGGTCTTAATGTACAGTCTGTAAAATAGTGAAAACTGCTCATTAATGTGTCTCTTTGTTTAAATGAAACTATCAGATTAACAAATAACAAAAGGTTTAAAGGGAAAATGTTTTAGAAATTATACGCTATGCTTTCCTTTGCTCATTGTAACTACAATCATGTCACATCAGTCCGCACTTTACAGCAGAAATATTACAGCTAAAGTTTATTGTTAGCCGCCAGAGTGGCTGTAGCATGATGCAAAGTACACTACGATCAGAACATGGTCACTTATCAAAGGGAGCAATATAGAATATTGAAGAAGCATTATGTAATGTTTCTATATGCGTTTCATTTTCTTTTCATAATATATTTTTTAATTTGTTGATTTGTTTTTGTCTTTGTCTTATTCATATATATATATATATATATATCTACAGAGAAAGAGAGAGAGAGAGAATTGCATATGTTTAAACAAAATGAGTAAATAATTGACAAAATAAAACTGGACAATTTATAGGCAAAGAAAAGATAAAGTATAATGAACAGACAATTTCTATAATAATTAATGACTCTAATGGGGGGGAAGTAACTTTTATTATGACCTCTGACAATCACATTTTGTTTCTCTTTTTAAATGATGAAAGAATGAATGATAATATGATATAATGTGTGATATATGATAATGAAGATGCCGTAGCAGCAGTTGTCAGCTCTGTGTTCTAATAATGTGAATTATAACGGCTGGGATGGAAGATGAGTTAGCTCACAACCCATGGTGTTTTTCTGACTAAGCTATTGTCCCAAATTCTTGTGGTCCCAGACTGCTTACATTGTTTTTTTTATTCTCAATTTGCCATTCTACTTCACCACCTAATTACTGATTGATAAAAGCTTTCACTATATGTCTGCTCCGCTAATTGTTAGCATTTAGCATTGTTTTGGATTGTTGATGTCCATTTACTCAAGTTGGTTTTACTGAAGAGCAAACAGCAAGTGAGCTGTTCTCAGCAAAGCTTAAAGACAAATGTAGAAACTACATATTTGCCTTGTGAAGCAATTTAAACATCTTGTATAAAAGAAACCAGCTGCTGTTTTCAATTGGTTATGTTAGTGCCTATTGACAGAGGAAAATGTATTCAGTTTTGTGTTAAATGAGAAACAGCTTCTGCATATGTTGACAATCCATCACAGTAAACATTAAGTGTAAAACTGGTTTTGTCAACATGTATTTGTTGTTAAATTGTGCCCCTGTAAAGAACTTTCATAGTGCTCATGTAACATTACACTCGTGGATTACACCGAAATGTCATCAACATTATTTAGAAAATAACATACAGAAAACACTACCACTAGTTTGCAAGCTAATGAGTGTTTATTGAATGACTTTGAGAAATCATATTTTGATGTAGAAGAATGAATGAATAGCTGTAACTCTAAATAACTTTGGCTTTCTCCTGTAAAGCCAGCTATTCATAAACATGTGTTGTCCTTCAGTCTATCCATCAGTTGAACCTACTACCTCAGTACAACTGAATATCGATGAGATGAAATTTATTCTGTTATCTTTTTTTGTCACAGAGAGAAAATATAATTGCTCTCTGTTTGAACAGTATAAAACATTTTCTTGGATGATGAAGCTACCAGAAAGAGGGATTCAAGGTTTGGGGCATTTCAGAATAGAAAATAATGTGCTGCTATGGGTTTCCAGTTCGGTCAATGCCAGTATTATGTCATATTATGATTGTTGTTATTATTATTTATTTCAGTATATGAATTGTCATTTTAGTCACAGAATATGGTATTTACCAGTATCAGTCTTCCATGTATATTTGTCTTGTATTTCTTCTGTTTTTCTTCTATTGTATTTTTTATTTTACTTCATTTCTTTGTTTCTAAACAAAATAGTAACTATAAGGTCTATATCTGTAATAAGCAAATGAATTGTTGAGCTGCTCATATTTGAAGGTGATAAAATGTGGGCAGCACTTTGAGAATATGCTGTAAATCTGGGTTAATGGATCAAAGTACAGAGGAAAACATGCTTCTGGCAGAACCGCTTTATGTGTGGTATGTGGTAGACAAAGGAGTCACTGCATGTTACTCATCCATACAGACAGCAGAGTTGTATCTATTCTCATGGAAAAAGAAAGCACTTACTGTAACCGCGCACACACGCACACATTACAGTAGTTAACACACATGCTACAATGTATGTGTACGCAAAAGCAATAAGCCAGCTAATGAAATGTATGTTAATGCACTGATAAAAAGAATATCTACGCCCATGCTTTAGACTGCAGCGATGCCTTGGCTTGATCACCGTGAATCAGCGCTTTGCCTTGTAGAACAGCTTGTCTCATGTATGTGTATTGCTTTAAATTAGTACAGTATGCTTTGATTTGTGTACCTGATGTGTGTGATAATATTTGCTTGTGTTTCTAGTTTGACTCATTTTATGTTTCTGAAAATGTTCTTTTATATTTGGTTACATTTACTGTGAGAGTAATGAGCCACGGTGCAGTATTTCAAAGTTTCACATGTGAACTTGTTTAGAGAGACGGGATAGTTTTCATTGACAGACTGGAGTTAAGTTTGCTGATTGAGTGTAACATCACCTCGTCACTGGACGGGCCTCCACTTATCAACGTGCATCACCTCATCTCTACTAGGATTTCCACAGAGCAGCTGTGGGTGGTGATAGTGAGTCATTAACTGTGCTATTTATGTGGCAAAATAAAGTCATTAATCATGATCAAAGCCGAGAGTGGTGTGTTGATTAGCCTTCATACATGTACCATCAGTGCATTAGACACAGGTGGAAACGTAGCACTGAGTCTTAATTCAAACCTGATTAACTTTGTAATGATTGTAACGAGAGATGATAATGACAGTGATACAGTGATGAGTACATTGTAATTTGTTTAAAGATACAAAGGCTTTGAACTTTTATTTTGACACAGGGCATGTCTTCAAGCAGAAATCAGTTTAAGGGCCTAGTCATATAAGCTGATGTTGTGCAGTAGGTTGATAAACACACTCACAATGACTAGGAGAAGAAAGAAAAAACACTGTTAATCATGAAGCTAAAACAATAAAGGGCTGTAACTTTTACATTATGAGTGGCATTAGTAATAAATATGTTAATTAATAATTGTAAATATAAAAAAATGTAAACAAAGTAGTGTGAAGTAGAAAGAATTGAGAAGATGTAGAGCGTTGTTTATTTCAGTATTACAGAGTGAAATAGAGGATAAAGGTAGAGAGATAGAGGTAAATAGGGATATTTCCTTCAAACCATTTGTCACAGTGAACCTGGGGGTGTTTTAATCCAGCCTTGCATTATTGTTGTAAAAAAAAAAAGAAAAAAAATACATACTTGTACTTTTGTTTTGAAGGTGTATGGTCAACCATTCATTTCACTCCAACTCAACTCCAGACTGCTGCTACTGTAGGATGTGTTTTTAAATGATAATTCAATCTATTGAAAGAAGAGTGTGATCTTAGTCAGTCTTTCTGATTAGATAAGAAAGTGGTTTTGGTCACTTGCACTCTTCTTTAAAATGAGGATCTGTTCTTATGCAACTTGTTTTGTAAAATAGTGACTAAGGCTGAACTTACAGTATTTTCCCATCTCATCATTTTCAAAGTCAGATGACAGACTGTAGAAGGAAGAGAAAGCAGTTGAACAATCAGCATGTTCCCTGTGATCAGTGATCCACAGCACGATACAATAGGGCAGCCAAAACCACTCGTCTGCTCATGATCACAAGATGCTGCTCAGAGGAATAAAAGAAGAAATGCAAGTCACAGATTAACTAAAATTGGTCAAATATCATCATTTACACATGCTGCTGTGCATGCATTATTAATCAAAGGTCTTCAGCATTATACTACATGTCACTGACAGCATTTTACGCCTCAAAAGATAGTGAGTTGTAACCTGTTAATGTAAAACAAGGAAACATTGACCTCTTTTAAAGGATGCTAAGAGAAAAGCTAAAGCAACATCTATCTAATTACATCAGACTATCAGGGTATACTGTATGTTTTCCTGTTCTGGGGTTAACTAACCTCTTGTCTGTTCAACTCTGTGTCAGAAGGAAATGTATTATCTTGATTTTTAATGAGTAAAAAAAATATATAATTAGAATCGTCTTTTAGCAAGTCTTAATCAGATAACAAATGAGCTTTAAGTTTGAGTTGTGTTGAGGTGTTTGAGAGACAAACATGAAACACTTTAGAATGACAATAACATCACTACAGTATAATGCTGTTATTTTCCAGCTAAGCTAAAGGAATCAGTGACCTTAAGTAAAAAGGCAGAGTGCAACAGGATCGGATTCTCAGATTTTGGGATTTTGGATCACTGTTGTCCTGGATGGATTACTGAATGAGCCAACCAGGTTTAGGCCTAGGGGCCCGAGGGGTTCAAGATCAGAAACTGGAACCTCTATTTGAGTGTTGTTATCATTTCTCACAGGATAGTGAAAACTGGAGACATCTTGACGGTTTCTGCTCCAAATGCAGATCCTTTAATGTTAAGTAGGGACAACACATCAGTTCAGAGGTCTAATTCACAAATAATAATAATTCCAAAATACATTTCAAGAATGTTGACAGTAATTTGAATAAAACATTAAAATAGAGAAATTAATTACACAAAATATAATGTGGGTTAAGTGGTGACTGTGGTGAGAGCTGGTGAGCTTCAGCACCACCTAGTGGTCAGACTGAAGCAGTGCAGATCCACTGTGTCCCGCTACACTTAACTGTCTCGTCGTTAAAGGTGTTTTCGCCGTTATACCCAGACTCAGATCTGTGCTCTCTCATGAATCAGGACACCCACACGCCGGAGTGAAAGACGGAAGGGTGGTGGTTTGGAGACGTTAACGATCACATGAGCTGCATTCATGTGACTGTCTCACGTGGTTTCAGGGATCATAAATGACTGAGGACCGTCTCATAATCACGCTGTTTTTTCAGTGATCCACAGTCAGACGGACAGACGGGGCCTAATCAGTTTCTCACCAACGGCTGACAAGCAAACTACAGGTAAATGGTTTTACTGTTGTAGTTGTTGGTCTGTTTCTCGACATTAAAGCGGCCTCAGTTTGTTATCAGACGTTAGTTACATGTTGTTTACACGGTGAGTTAGCACTTAGCTAAATCTGTACAGTTCACATAAACCAGCAGAGACTACACATTCAACAGTGTGTCATATTAATATTTTGGTTTATGATCTGGTAATAGAGAGCAGGTTAAGTGACAAGTCTTCACTGTAGTAGTTATTTGTTTTCATAAGTCAAATGATGGTTCTTTTTTTTTTTTTTTTTGACCGCCTGATCCATTTTAGCTTCATGGTCAAAGGCGATTGAAGCAGGTGGAGCTAATTTGTTTTAACACACGTGTATGTCATAATTACTAATTAGGACATACCATGAAATCTGAGTCAAGGAGGGGAACTTAATATTTAAAGTAAAAAAATATATACGAAACATAATACTGTAACAGTAAAGCACACTAAAGCAGAGAAATGGAAAGTGAAAGTAGATTTTTATGGGAGTTGGAGGCCCTGCCGTCCTCTGCTTTAACAAGACAAAGGAGACTTGGAAAACATGTCTGGGATACAGCAGAAGGTCAAAGCAGAAGGGAAGTAAACATGAACGACCTGAAACTGGTTAGTGTTTAAATAAACCGACCACATAGTGCACTCAACTACAACCACACAGTTTTCAATCCACACTGTTGTCAAGTTCTGCTCCCATCAGTGCAAAACAAAGTGGAGGGGAAAGAAACACGAAAAAGTGCACGTTTTCATATTTGCAAGTGAATGAAAAGCAGATCTTGGCGTTTTTTAATGGTCGATTAAATCAGGCCTTGTTCCCCTTTTCTGTCAGCAGGCCCTCAGCACTTTGACAAGGAAGGAGGAAATAAGTTTTATCTATCACTAGACGGAGAACAAACCTTAAATTTGTTTTTATGAGGAGCAGAACAAACCAGCCAGATTTGTGTTTGAGGAAACAAAGGTCTCCTCTAGCTGAAGTTAATGCCTTGGGAACCAACATGTGAAGATCAGTGTTTGTATGTATACAGGAGTCAGTGAGGGAAGGTCTTCTGTTTGTGGTTTTGGTGCTGACTCACCCATGTCTGACCTGATCAGAAACCTCCCACACAGAAACAAACCCCACAGTCCCTTGGCCCTTTGAAGCTCTTCAAAAACCTGTTGACTAAATCAGAAATAAATCGTCATCAGTCTGAAAGCGGGGATGTTGTTGTTTCAAATAGTGTCAGATTTTGGAGGTGCAAGGGTATTGCCAGATGAAGGCCTCACAGCCCTCCACTGTGACTCAGCAAGTTAATGTAGCCTGTGTGAGGCTGTGTTGAAAGTAATTGACATGAGACTAGTTTCCTTGAGGAAGGTTCAGGTTCAGTTCTCCTAATCGCATTGAAATCATTGTTTTAGCTACAAGACTTTTTTGGGGTTGAACCACTTCTCTAAACTGAACAAAGGAAACCTTGGTGTCTTTCATACTTGGTCTTGTTGGTCTTGTTACTATTGTGGCCCAAATGTAATGTGTTAGTCCAGGTTTGTCCACTGTAATTAGATTTTTTTTTTTTTTTCAAGCTTTCCATATTTTGCATACAGTTGCAGTATGCAGATGACTTATAGCCACAGAGATTTTGGAGAAATGATGGTGAGGCAAGTGTGACTTCAGAGGTCATATGTCTTTCTGTAAAGTGAAATTTTCTATTCTTACTTCCCTCTGTGTACTTTTTGCTTATGATATTTCACTTTGCTCAGTCGTGTGATATTAAACCAGTTTCAGATCTTTTTTGCTCTGTCTCTCTGACAGACCTCAGGTGTTTTCTCTGGATCCTCTTCTGCTTTTTCAGAGTAGAAACAGGACATGCCCAAACAGGTGTACTGATTTTACAGGTGCCTGACAAAACTGGCTCTTGTTCTCAAGACAATCTCTGTGGCAGTGCGCCAAAATGAGCACAGAGGGTCTATAAGTCTGTTGAGTCCATGTAAAATTGTGTTTGGATTCAAATTTAGTGTTGGTTGTAATCTGATTTTGGCTAATTGTCAAACACAATTTGGTCAAATAAAAACAGAATCACTCCATGATTTAAAAAGCCAACATTTGTCTCTGCGTCTAACACAAGGCTTTTGTTCTCCATTCCTGCTGTTCAGGCCTTAAGATTGGCCAACATCATCTGCTGTCCTTCTTATCAGGGTTGTTAAGATTTGAAGCTGCACATTGTGTTTATAAAGGCGCACAGTGTCTGCATTTGTATTGATTTTTGCTGGACTTGGAGCATCCTGTTTTTCCTGAGCGCACCCATCCTTTAGTTGAATAGGTTACAATATGATGTCTAATGGAATTGATCTCATCTCTCATCAGTGCATCTTACCTATAATAATGTGGGCTTTACTATGCACTGTGGGTGACATTTTTCTGCAGAATTAGGTCATTTCCCCTTTTGCCCTTTCAGTGGAAACTGAAACCCAGTTTAATTAAAGTTAAGTGAAAAATAGACAACCTTGTACAAAAGTAAATGCACTGCATATTGTGAGTCTAAAGTTCATTTCTTGTGTTTTCATGTAGATTTAATATAGTGAGTTAGTTAAAATCAGTGTACTGCTTATTGTACATGTGTGACGCAATCTGTTTAACCACTGGAAAAGACTGATTAGCATGACTGCTCTGTGTGTGTATACTGTTTATGCATGTTCCACTTGTAGCTGCAACCACAGTGACTCTGTCTGGTCAACTGTGAGAGTTGTTTTTATCGTCTTGTTTCAGGAATGCTTGTAAGTGGGGAATAACTTGTGTTCAAGCATAACATTACATTTTCTCATGCTTTTACTGGCTACAAAAGTTCTTCACAGTTGAGTTAAATCTTTTTAATTTTCACGCACTGCCCCAGTTTTCCACCATAGTGTTGGTATTTACAGTCTTTTGGGTTAAATGTTGCACATTTTGTTCAGTAGTTTCCTTTTGGAGACACTACAAATCCTTCAGCCCTAATGCCTGAAAGTTTAGGAGAAGAAATGACTCATTTTGCCTGGAATTGAAATAGGTTTTGTGATTTGAATCAGAATCAGTTGAATAACTGATGTAATGTAAATTAATGATTTACTCATGTCGTCTTCATTTTGTGTCCTTCAGGAAAAATGTGGCGTGCAGCCCTCCTGCTACTGGCTGCCAGCCTGTCAGTGAGCCTGGCCAGACCCCACCTCAAACCACTGTCCAGTGAGATGGTCAACTACATCAATAAGATTAACACTACATGGAAGGTGAGTTTGTTTTTGGTTTTTTTTTCCCTCTTACCTCTGACTTCTCTCAGTGGGTATAAGCAGTTCTGTTCTGTTCTCTCCTTCAGGCTGGTCATAATTTCCACAATGTTGACTACAGTTACATCCGGAGCCTGTGTGGTACGATGCTGAAGGGACCTAAACTGCCAATCATGTGAGTCTCACATCTACATTATCTGTCAAAACATGAGACAGACTTCAGTTTAGTATGCCATTACACTCACGTGTCAGTGAGGGTGAATGTTTGCTGCCTCTCATACATGCACTGTGTACATTTGTCTGTACATTGGAAAGCAGTATTTTCAGTGTCACTGAGCAAGACTCTGTATAGTCACCTGTGCCAAATCTGCTTGCATTGTAGTTGTGTGTTACACAGTGGTAGCAGACAGTAATATACTGTTTTCCTGTGCAGGGTTCAGTATGCTGGAGACCTGAAGCTGCCTAAAAGCTTTGACTCCAGAGAGCAGTGGCCCAACTGTCCCACTCTGAAGGAGATCAGAGACCAGGGCTCCTGTGGATCCTGCTGGGTGAGGGGGGTGGGGTGGTCTCATTTAACCACATTTGGTCTGTTTCCCTGTTTTAATGGTTTGTATTTGACGGTTTGTGACCTTTGTTGGTTCTTCTGCCCACAGGCGTTTGGTGCTGCTGAGGCCATTTCTGACCGTGTGTGTATTCACAGTGGTGGCAAGGTCAATGTGGAGATCTCCTCCCAGGATCTGCTGACCTGCTGTGACAGCTGTGGCATGGGGTAAGGAACAGGGATGTGTGAGGTGTCTCACTGCTTTGTCGAGTTCAAATGTGGCCTACTGTATGAGGACCATAATCCAGAGCTTGGTAGCAAAGAATACTGTTTGAAAAACTGTTTTTAACGTGAGGAAAACATGCATTGCTAATGAATAATAGAGACTGCTAATGGTCAGTTTTAGCATTTGGAGATAGAGGCAGGGAGTGCTTATTTGTCAGTAAAGGCACCTTTTTTATGGTTTTCCTCTCTTTTAGATGTAATGGTGGCTACCCCTCATCTGCCTGGGACTTCTGGACAAAAGAGGGTCTGGTCACTGGAGGTCTCTACAACTCCCACATTGGTGAGTTTTGTATCTTTGAAATCTCTACAGTGGTGAATGTGTGGAGTCTACAATTATGACTCCACCTTTGTGATAATAGGTTGCCGGCCCTACACCATCGAACCCTGTGAGCACCATGTGAATGGTAGCAGACCTCCCTGCACTGGAGAGGGTGGAGACACACCCCAGTGCATCCAACAGTGTGAATCTGGATACTCACCCAGCTATAGCGAGGACAAACATTATGGTAGGAAATACAGAGGGTTTTGATTGCCATAAATAAGGGTATATTATAACATAATATATTTGGTTGGAGTAGTAGTCTGTGTTATCCATCTATCACTAACTGTCAAACATTTACAGTGACTCGCTTGCACATGCATAGAATTTATTAGATATCTGATAAAGAGAAACTGCTTATTTTCTATCATGAGCCTAACTTAAATGATGGTGAACACATGCAGCACACGCAGCACAGGATCCTAACTCTAAGTGTGTTGCAGGTAAAACTTCTTACAGCGTGGAGGCAAATGAGGAGCAGATTCAGTATGAGATTTATAAGAATGGCCCAGTGGAGGGAGCCTTCATCGTCTATGAAGACTTTGTACTGTACAAGTCCGGTAAGAACACTTGCACTATTGTCAGTATTGACAGTATAAACATACATAATGGTGAACACTTGTACAGTCACAACCTGTAAAGCATAGGGTAAACACTGATTGCAGAGTTTGCTCAGTGACTGTGTAAAATGTTGTTTCTGACATGCTCTCTTCCACTTGAACCCCCCCCCCCACTTAACTCCAGGTGTTTATCAGCATGTGTCTGGATCTGCTGTGGGTGGACATGCCATCAAGGTCCTGGGCTGGGGAGAGGAGGATGGTGTTCCCTATTGGCTCTGTGCCAACTCCTGGAATACTGACTGGGGTGATAACGGTGAGCAGAGACATAGCTGACTTTTTTCTTACTTTTTTTGTTTGTTTGTTTTTTACTGACACTTACACAATGATTGTCAGTCTTTGTAATTAAACCTGAAGAAAACCCATGCAAGCACAGGGAGAACATTAAACTCCAAACAGAAAAGCCCTGGACAAACTGGGGTTGAAACCCAGACTGTGCCGCCCCACTTTGTGTTATGTACAACATTAAGATAATGCACTTAGGTTCCTACATTGATAAATAAATTATTTAAATGCAAATATTTTTCAATGTGAGTTCTTTTTACCCTTGATAGTACGTTTTAGCTGTTTTTGCATTGTGGTATTACTAAATAAACAGTTCTATTATGCTTTGCTATTTAAGACTTCACTATGTTTATACCTAGTAGCTGTTCTGAATAGACATACCATTCTGTTCTCACACTATTCAGTGTTTCATTAGCTAAAACTGAGCTAATGTGTAAACTGTGCTATTGTCTTCAGGATACTTCAAAATCCTGCGTGGGTCAGATCACTGTGGTATTGAGTCTGAGATTGTGGCAGGGATCCCCAAATAAAAGCCTAAGGTAAGACAACAAAACACATAATGCTTTCAAACAAGCCTGTGTTTACTGTGTGCTTCTGAAGTACAACAAGTCATTATGTTGCAACCTCCCCAATCTAATCTCATAAACCAGACTGGAATGCATGGATTTGTATTTGTGCACAAGCCTCACTGGTCTAAATTAACTGCTGACCCCTTTCCACCCCCAATTTCAAGTCTGACAGGGTATTGTCTTTATGAAATCCTCAACTAATGTTAAATAGTTTGAATGTGGCCTCACATCTGTGCCTTACTGACTCTTTTGTCTTACAGGTTTTGAGCTGCAGTGGCCAGAACATAGCCACTAGGGGGCGACACACTCCTGCTTATAGTAGTTACATTTGAAGGCCACTGATTGCCTTGCACACAGGGCATGTGGTTTTCTTTCTACAGTAGACTCAAGAGCAACCTTCATTTTATGTGGGTGGATTAACAGATGGGGTATTACTGCTATTATGTTCCTGAGCACAAATCACCATTGTTGAATTGAAGGTATTTTTTTTGTGAATGGACCATCGTATGGTCTTGTTCCTTCACTTCTTTAAGCAAGGTCAATCAAAAAGCTGCACAGGAAGAAAATGTGAAGACACATGTGCCACTGTTGTCACTTTTTTATTCACTGGTGAAAAGTGTTGGCCTTTTTAGTGTAATTCAGCCCATGACTTAAACAAATGAACAAGACTGCTTAAGGAGGGCAGTTTGTTTGGATTTGTCTAATTTTTAATAATTACAGCTTTTATAGTGACATTTTTATTTCTCTGTGCCACTGCCACTCCATAATGTCTGGATGTACCCCTTGTAACTGATGCCTGTTTGTCAGATTAAAAAAACTTTGTCAGATGAAAAATGAAACTTTTTTAAAAATAATATGGTTGGAAATGAGATGGGATGTCTTAATTGTCTGCCTGTATTGATCAAAAATATTGGCACATTACTGTTATGTTAATCAAATAAAATATTCTTTGGTTCCCAATATGGTGTCATTACTCTTGAACATGCACATGCATGCTGGCATTTTAAATCACTGTTGCATCTGATTGATGTGAAGCCTACCACACCTGATGGGACTGATTGAGCAAGACAATGTGGGTCAAGATGCAACATGAATAGATAAGTAGATATGGGTCAAAACTATTTTGATGGTAGCTGATAAACATTGTTGATTTCTGCTACATCCAAATCTTTAATCAAAACTGAACAAAAAAGACTTGGATTTATACTAAATTAATAATTGTAAAGGTAAATTACAAAGGCATTGGCATCAAAATATATTTAAAGTACCAAAGTTATTGTTGTCACTATTTCAGAGTAATGTGTATTATATCTGTGGATTATAATTATTGAGGCAGATGTGTGCATCATAGTGAAGCTGGGGCTTGTTTTTTTTAAATTACTTTATGTACTGCCAGATTGCTTGTGAATTTTTCCTGGGGATCAATAAAGTATTATCTTAACCTATAATAGATCTTAATTAGTTGATTTTGATTATATTTTGTATTGTTAATCTGAATCTGCAAAGTTACTAGTTAATAAACTTTCATTTGCCTCCAAAATTTAGTGGAGTAGAAGTATGAAGTAGCAGCTGACGGAAATATTCGAGTAAGTTGAAGTGCAGTACTTACATTGTTTCTACTTTGTGGTTAAATTGTATTGATGGTGGGAAACAAAGCGCAAACACTTTTACAGGTTTATATTTTGGAAAGTGCTCCGGGCTTTAACACTTCCGCCTTGTTGTCAGCAAAAACAAACACTCCCCCCTCGTAGTAGAATGAAGAAATTTTGCTCGTTACGAACACCGGCGCCCGCCCATTGATCAACCTCGACAGCGGTGCTTCGAGGAAAACAAAAACAGATTTAAGAAGCTTCCTTTGCGAAAAGACAGAGACAGTGGTTGTTTACAGAGACAAAGTGGTTGTCTTTTTGAATGAGTTGCTGAAATCGGGGATTCCTGTTAGTGTCCGCCCAACTTTGTTATATCCGGGGCATTCCGGTTCCCAAAACAAAGAGACACTCCAACGGTCGGTTGTGGAGCTGGTGGAAAGTCGTTCATTATACCCAGTGTGAGCCGCCGAAGCCACTCAGCGAGCGAGCGATGGAGGGGGGAGGCAGGGTTTCGTGGATGAAATATGGGCCTGTTGTGTCCCTGTTTGTGGTTCTTTTAGCCGTTTGGTTCCGGTCACCCCAGAATGAAGTGCTGGACGACCGGCTGGACACGGTCCTGTCCTCTCTGCTCCGGGCTGAACGGAAAGTCGGCATGAACAACGTCGCCAGACCGAGAGTGGCTGTTGGTGAGTGGTGGGAGCTAGCTAACATTAGCTAGCCTTTTCTGATATCAGGGGCTCATCTGGGGTTTTAAATCGATTAGTCCCCAAATGAAAAACATGCTAAATAGCTGCTGTTGAAGTTAGTACGCTGTTAACTTCAGTCATTGCTCCAACTCACAAAAAACAGTAATTTATAAGTTTACTATTAACCCTGTATGTTGTAACTTGATAGTAACCAAATGGTAATGTTGTAACATTAAACCACTTAACTTTAGTAAGCTTTTCAAAGTTATTTTAAAAAGTCTAGGGATGAACTTTATTTCGTGTGAACTGACAATAGCTTTAATCTTGGCTAGCATAATTCGTGCTCAAAATATCAGCAACGCGTTTGTCTGTAAATGACTGACCAAGAATGAGCAAGGAGATTTAAACTAATGCAGCACACCCAAAACAGTGGAGGAGGTGTGACCATGAATGATCTGCACAGTCATCAGATCTCTGTCCAGATCTGCATATTGTCTGATCAGCAGGGAACAGTTTGTTCTGAGAGGACATCCTCAACCAGATGGGCTCATCATGTTTGAACTGATGAGGGACAAGTAAAGTGCTTGGAAATGACATGTCAAGTGTCAGCTAGTGCACAGGTTAAATAGTGAAAGCCGATGGTAAATTTAGAGGTAGTTGTTGTGGTCAAAGACGTAACACACGCTGGTTTCAGACCCTGGGTACGGCTTTCATATGTTGACAGTATGGTTGCAGCTCCATGGTCTGGTACCCACACCTTTAAATAAACACCTAGTAAAACTGCTGGTGGTACCATGAAATGGTTAGTGCCTGGCAGTTACCGAACCCCTTCTTCTGCTGGTAACAGCGTTAATGTGATCAACCTGTATCTTCTCTGTCATGATCTTATCCAAAAATCTTGAACCTTGATACAAACACACAGCAGAATTGAACACCTGTCGTCGTCTGTCCAACCTTTACCCAGGTCAACAACAATCTCAGCCACGCAGAATCAGACATAATATATATTATAGCTTTGTCATATAACAGAACTGATATTTCAACTTAAATTCTTTTGTATAGCTCTTAGGTGTGTCTGATGGTGAATTGGAGTCAACCACCACAACACAATGCCAAGTACTGTCCTGTTGACATTCAACAAAAAGCATAGTAAAATGAACCACTGGTGCTGACACACTTTGAACCTAATATAGCTTTTTTTTAGCTTTTATTTTTTTTAATTGTCAGACTAATACCCCTAGATTGCTGGCTAAGAGCAATGAAAAGCAAGCAGCTTGAGGTTATGTTAAAGTCAGATTCATGACTAATTCCAGTGTGAGATCTACTCCAACCCTTTGCCTTTTGGCTTCTCCAGCAGTTGCCTCTCAGGTGGGTTATCTGTGTTTAAAGCAGAAAGGTATGCGTAGATGAGACAGATGTTTGATCCAGCAGCTGAGACTGTACTGACGTGTCAGATCATGACT
Organism: Lates japonicus; assembly: GCA_033238685.1. Classification (NCBI taxonomy): domain Eukaryota; kingdom Metazoa; phylum Chordata; class Actinopteri; family Centropomidae; genus Lates; species Lates japonicus. The sequence continues at coordinate 5,151,053 of BRZM01000033.1, read as the reverse complement.
AGCCACGACGGCAGACAAATGTCGCCGCAGCAGGCACAGCAGCTGCATGTCGTGTGGGTTTCTCTTTGCTCAGTTTACTGAAACTGCATGCTGACATTATCATTGTCTTTGCTGTATTTGTACAGTTCAATTGGACTAGAGTGTCTGATTCACAATCTTCTCCCTGCCCCCTTTTCCCTCCGGGCCATCTCTTTATCTTCTCCCTCATGTTGGCCCAACATGTTTAGGTGTGTGCTTTAATTGTAAAGTCTTTCTCTCTGTGTTTCTCTCGCTGCCCCTCTTCTTCATCCACAGGTTTTGGAGGTTGTGTTGACCTGATAGTGGATGGGGTATCTTTGCTTAATAAGATCAGCCTCCCTCCCACAGACCAGCCGCTGCATCATGACTACATCGAAAATGCCGAACAGTTGGCTCAGAGCTTTGCCTACTTCTTCGCACCAGGAGCTGCTGCAGAGTAAGTGGTGTGTGTGTGTGAGTGTGTGTGAGAGAGAACATGAGCTGGTCATTATATTTTTGTGGACTTTTTTGTGGACTAGTTCAGGTAATTGATCCTACAATACAGCATGTGCTCAGAGACGTGTGCTAGGACTGATTAGCTTTAGTTTCCCTGTTAATATTAAATTGTGTGATCTAAGAAAGAGGGGGATGTAAAGTAGATAAACAGTCTGGGAGGCTTGAGACCAAGAGCAAACTTAAAACCGTTTTCTTGTTGCATCCCTCAGGCTACAGTGCTCCTCTCTCTCTCACATGCTTTTTCACAAATACAGCCACAGTCTACCATGAAAGTGAAGGAGTATTTGTAAGTTACATATATATAAAAAAAGGTTGCCTCTCACTCTGTCTACTTTCATTTGTCTGTCCATTTTACACAGAAAATAGACTGGTCAAGTAAAAGCTATAAATTTAATCAGTGTTTGTGTGTGTTTGACTGTTCTTGTCACTTGTCAGTGTTAGTTGCAGTCTTTCTTGGTACTGGGGAGGTTTTTATGCAGTTGAACTCATTTCCCCTCTCTTTTCTGTCACTGGTGACTGCTGCTATTCTGGCGCCTAGCAAGCTCTTGTTCACTGTCTGGAACTAACACCTAAAGGCAACAGGCTTACAAAAATCATCACGGACAGAGGGAGCAAGGGCCTGTATGTGAGACAGTGAATAAGAATTATTATTCTTTTAGCCACAGAAACCAGGTCTTTTTCAGGATTTAGAGCTGGGATTATAAACACTTGATGTCCACCAGATGATGAACAAGCTTGTGAAGGCTAAGTCTGAGACCATAATTTTAAAGCACTGAACCCAAAAAAATAAGATAACTCACACAGCTAAGTAAAATGTGCAAACAACAGAAGAGGTAACTAGCCAAACCACATGTTTTCAAAGGGAGGTGCTAGAAATGACCTCAGTCTACAGGTTGCTATTAATTTAGCATACAT